>CAUYRT010080114.1:0-69596 GCA_963574885.1 Lepilemur ruficaudatus | reverse complement strand
AAAAAAAAAAAAAAAAAAAAAAGAAAATGAAAAAGAAAAAATAAAAATGTGTTCTACATAAAAATGCACATTTTTATATATAAATGAACTATAACCACACACAACCACATGGATGAATCTCATGAATATAATGCTTAACAGAAGAAGCCAAATTCAGAAGAACACATTCTGTGTGATTCCAATTAAAGCAAGTTCATGGCAGGCAAATGGATCAACAACAATAGTGTTAGAAGTCAAGTCCTTCGGGGAGGAGGAAGGAACTTGTGTTTGGGAAGGTTCACAAAAGGGGCTTTGGTAGTGCCGGCAACATTTTATATCTCTACCTGCTGATGGTACAAAATTGTTCACTCTGCTTATTTCTTCATGGTACGTTTGTACTTTGAGTAATTCTCCGTGTGAAGCAGGTTCACTGTGCACTGGTTCCCAACTTGTCTGAGTCCGGTGAGACAGAACACCCACATCCACAACAAGTTACATGAAGAGGATTTATTGCTTACAGAGAGGCACCAAGGGACAGCAGAAGCCTGGGATTCATTGTGACTGGTCCCCAAAGGCTCAGGAAAGCAGCCCGCCCTGGGTTTTACACCCCAGGGTAACGTAAATCACTAGACTAGAGCCTTGACGGACATCCTGTTTCTAGAAGGGTCACTGGAACAGAGCCCAGGCTGTTCTAGCCGGTCCCTCCTTATCTTAGCGTGTTGCATTTCCAGCACATTCTACAGTTATTCTTGAGAACTACAAGTGAGAAAGTGGGGAGAACTGGGTTAGTCCAAGTTCAGTGCCAGTGCCAGAAGAACTTTCCGGCACTCTGTATGCTATACTTCGACATAAAAAGTGGAAGAAAAAAGGAGGGAGGATTGTTATAGACCAAAAGAGACTTAAAAGACAAAGCGATGGTTCCTAATCAAATCTCTCTTTGGTGATTCAGAAGATAATCTCCGTGCTTCACAGGCATTGCTAAGCTTTTTTATTTAATTATGGGAGTGTGAAAATTTGGTGGTGGAGAATATGTTGTAATATAATAACTGTCCGAGGGCATAAAATGGCAAGCTTGAGGAACTAGAAATGATGACAGTTGTCCAAAAAGTTACTCCTGAAATATGGCATGACCTGTGAAACTGATTAACCTGCATAAGTTCACTGTCCCAGAACCCCTTAACTAAAGGGAGGCTGGGTACACTTGACTAAGGATCATGCTATAACACCGCAAGTTTTGTTTTGTAAACATCCTCCTTCAACAAAAGCCCCTGTGTGATTATTCACTAGGGAAAACAAAAACTTTCAGAGACAAAAAACACTGGTCACAGTGGGGGCTATGTAGGTGGAAAGTTCATGGAGCTTTGACCTCAGTCTGTCTTACAATAGCCCAAGAGATCTGAATCCATCCAGGGTTAGTGCAGAGTAGACATCCTTGGCAACAATCAAGTTTCCTCTTCGGCTCCCTGACTCGTGGAATGAAAGCTACTGCAGTAGGAAAAGCCAAAAGGGAGCCTCTAGGGGAATTAGAGGTGGGAGGTGCTGCCAACAGCCAAGAACACAGGATCAAACCCAAGCTCTGGGAGTGGCCCCAGTATCTGTGGCTTTTAAAGCTCCCAGGTGATTCAACAAGCAACCTAGAGCAGGGAACATAACTCTAAAGTAAGCCTGGAATGTGGGATTATCGGATTTTTTTTAAATCTCTCCAAATGAGGAGCCAGCAGTGTAGAAAGCACATCTCAGATTTCACTGTGCAGTCAAATCACCTGCAGCTCTTGTTAAAAAAAATGCAGGTTCTGATTCAGCAGGTCTGGAGATGGGGCCTGAAATGCTGAATCTCTAACAAACTCTAACAAACTGAATCTCTAACAAACTCTCTAACAATCTCTCAACACTGCTGCTCCCCTGGACACACATTGAAAAGCAAGGGTCCAGACACACAAAAGGAATAGGAGGCCACCCCAGCATGAGAATATGCCCAGGCTGTTGGGAAGACCTGCAAAGTAACTTAAAGATGGGCAAGCTCTCCCTAGGAGGAGAGAGCTGGGAGCTCTAGGGTTGCATGACTCGGGGGCAGGGTGAGATAAGGAGGTTATTAATTCCTGCTGTTTGAAAAGAGCACAGATGGACCCAAATGTGCCCTCAAGTCACAGGGGGACCTTGTTAAAGTGCAGATTCTGCTCCAGGTCAGAGGAGGAACTTGAGATTCTGCATTTCTAATGAGTTCCCAGGACATGCTGATGCTGCTCGTCTGAGGGCCACACTTGGAATAGCAACAGTCTCAACAAAATGCAAGGAGGACGAGAGCGGAGGATAGAAAGTCAACCTAACCCAATGGGAAACGTCCCAGGGCCTCTGCTCACTGGGCTTTGGCAACTGGGGCCTGGTGCTGGCTCCCTGACATCCGGGGTGGCCCCATGCACCTTCCAAGGATGCTCTGGTAGAAATGAGGCTGCAGGGCCCCCCAGCCCCCAGCTGTTGTGAGATTAACTAGATGGAGGCTCAGCTAAGTTATCTTGGGGAGAGGAAAATGAAGATGGATAATGACTCAGAGTCGACACCTCTAGAGAAATACACCAGGGAGAAATACTATACTTCCCACCAGTGTGGAATGGAGGAGCTTGGAGCCATTATACCTTGGACTGCTAAAGCTAAACCAACTCATACTCTTGGCCCATCAGTTCTCCGAGGCATATACCAAATAGAAATGCATGTATGTATTCACCAGAAGACATATGCTAGAATGTTGATAGCTACACTATTTCTAATAACCAAAAACTTGAAACAACTCCAGTGTCCATCACCAGAAGGGATATGTAATTCGTAGCATATCACACAATGGAATATTATCCAGCAGTGAAGAGGAACAAATGCTTGCTACACAAAACAACACGGATTAATCTCACAGACAATTATAAGCTAAAGAAATCAAATATAATGGGGCACGTTTACATGAAGTACAAAAATGGGCACAAACTAAACTAAGGTATTAGAAGTCAAGATAACAGTACCCTGTGGGAGGAGGGAGTTAATGATGGGAAGAACACAAGGGACACTTCAGTTTCTTGATCTGGGTGCCATACACAAGGTTCAAAATTCATAAAGACTTATTACTCACACATCACTGACATTTACACATATGACTATTAATATTATGCATCAATCCATAAGTACAACTTCACATGGGGAACAAAATGAGGACACGTTCCTTATTCACTTAGTAAACTTATTTCTTAAAGCAGAATTAAGCTTTCTTAGCACAGAGCCTCGTATACAAAATGAAATCATTAAAAGTCTGATGGATGAACAAAAGGATGAATGAATGATTGAATGAACAAAAGAAAATATCTCATCTTGGAGACCACAAAGGCCTCTACATACTGTTAAGGATGAAAAATCCAGCTGGGAATAGTGGCTCGTGCCTGTAATCCCAGCACTTTGGGAGACCAAGGTGAAAGGATCACCTGAGGCCAAGAGTTTGAGACCAGCCCGGGCAACATCCTGAGACCCTGTCTCTACAGAAAAAAAAAATTGTTCTTAATTAGCTGGCACGGTGGCACATGCCAGTAGGCTGAGGAGGGAGGATTGCTTGAGCCCAAGAGTTGGAGGCTGCAGTGAGCTATGATCCCACTCAGCTTGGGCAACAGAGGGAGACCCTGTCTCAAGAAAAAAAAGAAAAATCAGTGATACTGTAAAATAAGTGACAATATTATTTTATTCACGTATTCAACATTAATTAAAGACATTTCCTGTGATTTAATGTTGGTTGTTTTAATTGAGAAAAGCTCACAGAAAATCCAAGACACAGATGGTCTTGGTGCAGCAAGAAGGCAGTGTTCCCATGTGGGCAGCAGATGGCGCCAGAGGATGTGGTTCAGCCCAGGAGGGTGTTCTTGGCTTCCAGAGGTTTTGGAGGCAGGACTGCTCCCCACCCTCGCAGCCATGGTGAGAAGCTGAGCCAGCCCAGCTCTTCCTATGTCTCCCTCTGCAGCCTGAGGCTCCCCATCAGCAAGTGCTAGAGTGAGACCAGTAAGGATGCAAAGAGAGCAAGTGTAGAAAAATGCTCCCGTGAAGCTTGACTACAGGAGAGGCAAGGGAAGCGGGTAGCCAGAGGAGGTGGGTGCTGGGAAAGACACGAGCATATTGGAACGTGGATAGAAAGGATGGAGTAGAACTGTGGGGGAGGGGAGAGGATGAGGCAAGGCCCCCCCATTTGAGGCATGGGCTACACAGATGCAAGGTCATCCTAGGAGAGGCAGAAGCCTCACCTCCCACTGTGTCAGCAGGGAGGTCCCAAAGGAGAGATGTGAAGCCTGGTGGACTTGGCCACTGAGTGAGGAAGTTGCCTGTAGGTGGCTTGTATTTAGTCTATGAAGCAGTTGCCTGTTGAAGGTGGGATGAGGGAGAAGCCTCCAGACTGGCACCATTCATCTTGGCATCTTCATTTCCTTGTTCAATCATTCTGCAAGTATTTATTGATAACCTACCATGATGCCAGGCACTATTTTGGACACACCAGACATGCAGCAGTGAATATGGACCTTACATTGGGTGGGGAGTGGGGAGACAGACAAATAAATGAACACCAAAAATAACATCAGGGAAAGAGAAGGACTATGAAGAAACAGGTATGGGTGGGGGGCAGAGAGTGCAGGAGGCTGTGAAAATGGGATGTTCGGGGAAGTCTTCCCAAAGAAGTGACATCTGAGTAGAGATCTGAAGGCAGTGAGGCAAAGGGGCTTGTGAGTATCCGGGGGGAGCATTCCAGAAAAAGAGGACAGTCAGGGTCAAGGGGAGGGGAGAGGACAGGAGGGGGGACCCAGGGGGACAGATCACATAGGATGCTAGAAATCACCTTTGATCCTTAGTGTGGTTGTCATGGGAAACCAGGGAGGCAGCGTGGCTGGGTCCATATTTTGAAAGGATGACATGGGCTGCTGAACAGGCTAACAGGCGCAAGTATGGAAGAGGGGACTCCGCTGAGGAGGCTGCTGCAGCCACCCAGGGCAGCGACGCCAGGACCAGTGGAGGAGGTACAGTGTGATCAGATTCAGGATGTGTTTTGTAGGGACAGCCAACAAAATTTGTTGATGGCACATCTAATGAGCGACGTGGAGCGTGAAAGCAAAAGGAGAGTCAGTGGTGTTTGCCCCGAGCCAAATGGTGGCATCCCTCGCTCAAATGGAGAAGACCACAGGTAGGTGAGACTTGAGAAGGAGGAATCAAGACTTCTGCTTTGGACATGTCGAGTCCTAGGAAGGTCCTGTGGGCAGCGTTCCATTGTTTGCTTTGCTTTGCTTTGCTTTACCTTGGCCAGCGGGTGTGGCTCCGTGTTTTTCTCCAGCAGTGCCTGTTGGTAGCCCAGACATAGCTGTGGATTGATCCATGATTGGAATTATGTCCATTGGCTTTCACAGAATAGGAGGCTTGAGGATATTAGAAAGAGTCTGAGTGAAATGATAAACGAAATGTGAAACCCCATTCCTGGAACCAATTTTAATTAGTCTTAACTGATCACAAGTGACAGAAGAAACCTAACCCAAACTAATGTAAACAAAAGAAGGGGAACCAGTGACTCATGTAGCTGGAAAGCACATCCAAGTAGCTCACAAACGACAGGAAAGAGTTATGAGATATAAAGTGGCCAGCCGGCCTTGAATGGGGACAGATAAATGACTGTATGATCCCGCATGCTCCATGTATGGAAGGGGGACGGTAGCAGATGTAAGACAAAAAGGAGTGGTCCGTTCTACAGTGAAAAGGAGAAGGAATACCCAATCTGGCAGATCAAAATTTCACAAACACTGAGTTTGCAGAAATAAAACATGCTCAACACATTGCATTCCCTGAGAGACATCCAGAGTTTGAACATTCCTGCAAAATCAGTGTTAGACAACCACCGCTAGCATCACAGGAAGTGAGATGACTTTTGTTATCAATCTCCAATTAAACAGTATGAAACAGGGCAGTGGCCAACCCCTTCCTTTTTTTATATTAAATACATGAGCTTAGATATCCTGGATGCCATCTTAGTAGGGCAACAACTCTTCCTGAATGTTGATGGTTTGATTGCCCTACAAAAATAAGAAGTAGCCGCAACAAACAGCCCAGCCAGTCATTGTAAAAAAAAAAAAAAAAAAAAAAAAAAAACAGCTTCCTGTAACTCTACCATGAAGTTTGGCAGACCATTAGATAGGCAATGCTGGAGAACTGAGCCCAGGGCCAGGCGCGGTGGCTCACAGCTATAATCCTAGCACTCGGAGAGGCCGAGGCGGGAGGATCGCTTGACCCCATGAGTTTGAGACCAGCCTGAGCAAGAGCTAGACCAAAAATAGAAAAAATAAGCTTGCTGTGTTCACATGTGCCTATAGTCCCAGCTACTCACAAGGCTGAGGCAGGAGGATCGCTTGAGCCCAGGAGTTTTAGGTCACATTGTGCTATGATAACACCACTGAACTCTACCCAGAGCAACAGAGTGAGACTCTGTCTCAAAAAAAAAAAAGAAAAAAGAAAAGAAAAGAAAAGGAGAGAAAAGAGAAAAGAAGAGAAGAGAAGAGATCACACCACCAGTTCTACACAGAACCCAGTGCAAGAAAGAGCTTTCCTCTCCGAGTGAACTTCTGCCAAGCAATAGCACTTTTATAGTGACTGTTGGCATGGGTGTGGGGCTGATCAGGCCACATTTGCCACCCCTGATAGAGCCCTTTGGGTTTCAATCAATGCCAGGTCTGCTTCAGAAACTTGGTCACAGCCTGGAACTCATCCTGGGTTCCTGGTGTGTCTCCTATCTGCATGGCTCTGGCTCTTCCTTATCCATCCGCCTCAAACCTGTTTTCCGGAGTCACAGATCATAAATGCACCTACGTTATGCAATCATTTGATGTGGACGCAGCACGCTGGAGAACTGGCTGCTTTGGCAGACACTCCAGAGCGGCCCCTCTCGCGCCTGTCCCCGCCTGTGTGTCCTGAGGCTCCCCTTGGCTTCCTCCCAGGGCTGTTCCCTTCCCCATGAGATTGCGTCCTCGCCGAGCTACGTGTCCTTGCACACGGCCTCCCATGAGTCCTTCTGAGAACCTCAATTTCCTCTGCTGTGAAACAATCCCCGCCGCCCTCACATGGCTGCAGATGCAGAGAGGATGAGGGACACAGGCAAGGATTCTGGTAAACGGTGACATCCTTCATGAACTTGAGGTCAATCCTTATCGCCAGGCAGCCAGAGGGGCATAAGTCAACCCCTCCTCCCTTTATCGGCTCTCAGATGCGTCATCTCTGCGGCAAGGAGGAAATCAGCTGTGCCAACACAACCATGTTTTGGATAGGAGGGTTGGGGGAGGGTGTCCTCAGACTCTAAACTTTCTTCTGTGTATAACTTGGTGCATGTTTACCAATGTACACACCCATGCAAATACCAGCCAGATCAAGATTGGAATGTTTCTGTGACCCCAGGAAGTGCCCCCCACACTCTAACCCCTCATTTCTAACACCATTGATTAGATTGGTTTTGCGGGCCCTTGAACTTCATATAAAAGAAATCATACAGTATATATCCAGCCTTCTGGCTTCTTCCACTCAAGAATGTTTTTGAGATTAATGCATGCTGTTGCAAACCTCCTTTCATTTTATCCTAGTGCTATATACTGTTCCATGGTATGAGTGCACCACAGTTAATTCACTCAGCTGTTGACGGATGTCTGGGCTGTTCCTGGTTTTTGAGTATTACGAGCTATGTTGCTATGCACGCTTTGGTGTGTACTTTTGGGGAGCATCTGCACTCCTTTCTGGCAGGCAGCCAGCTGACCTTTCAGCTGACCTAAAGTCAGCTTTAGGTGACTCTGGCACACAGTACCCCAGAGTGGCTGTACCCATGTCCACTCTCTCCAACAATGGCCTCAGGCTTTTTGTTGATGGCACCAGCCTCTTCTGATAGTACAACAGCATGAGCCTACACCGTGGACTTGGACAGACCTCGGTTCATGTTTCAGCATCACCACCCACCTGAGTGACTTTGAGGAAGTCACTTCTCTAGGTTTCATTTCCCCATGGGGATAAACTGCCCTCCCCAGGCTGAGCTGGATGCATGGTAAATCAATGTCACACCCACGTGACTTGGTGCCAGGCAATCAGCACTAAGTGAATATTCTCTCCCGTCCTCTTACCTGCACCTGCTGCTCCCCAGACTGCAGCCACCGAATAAGCATCTCCAGCTCTTTTGCCTCCCACGGAGTCCTTTAAAATTCCTACGCCTGGAACCTGAGAACCTGTTTATTACTTTTTCCCCCTGTGCTTATGTGATGGGGCTGCTTTTGTCCATCCCACTGCAGTTGGTGGGGAAATGCAAAACCCAGGGCGAGTAGAGGCAGACTCTGACTAATGGAAGGCAATAGGTCATAGAAGGTGACTTCCTATAAAGTAACGCTGGGCCAGGGAAGAGACGGACACGCCGTGACCAAAGTAAGGCCCAAATCTACATTGTCTAAGTGCTCTTATGGCAAAATGTCCAAGATACATTGTTAACTAAAACAAGCAAAATGCAGGACAGGATGAAGCCTTCAGGACTTTTGTATAAAAAGGAGGGAGAAGATTGTATCTTTATATTGACTTGTATCCAGGAATGGATACACGTGGGGCTGTGTGATGGGGAATGGGGAGAGGGACACTGTGAGGGGACATTCAGTGTATCTTCATATAGGTCTTGAGCTTAAACCACAGGAACAGATCCTCTATTTAACAAATTTTTTCATATGTATATTATATATAATTTTTTCAGTTATGCCAGCAGGTGGGTATGAGTCCCTGACATAAACTCCATGAGGATTTCTGGTGGATCAAGCCTGGCAGAGCAAAACACCTATGAGGCATGTGCACCTAGGTTGCTGTGTGTATGGGCCGCACGTCAGTGGATGCAGGTGGGCGTGTGCACAGGTGTGTCTGTGTGTGGGACATCTCCTTCTTAACCCGGCGGGAGGCAGGAGAGATGTCAAGTCCTACCAAGGACAGAACCCTAAATGTCTGATGGGGAGACCAACCTGAGCTCATGTGGGGTGAGACCAGAGGGGCCCACCTGGCTTTTCAAAACTTCTCCCCATCATCCCACCCACTCAGCTCTACAAAATTCAAAATCCATCACTAGAAATCTGGAGTAAGAAAATGACTAAGGACCAGACAGGGGCTCATGCCTGTAAGCCTAGCACTGTGGGAGGCTGAGGCAGGAGGATCACTTGAGCTCAGGAGTTCAAAGTTGCAATGAGCTATGATGACACCGCGACATTCTAGCCTGGGTGACAGAGTGAGACTCTATCTGAAAAGAAAAGAAAAGAAAATGACTGTTTTTTAAGGCTATGTGCATGTGTGTAGAGGTGTAGTTGAGTGTATGTACAGGTGGGTGCATGTGTAGGGTGTGGGGTGAGGATATTGAAGGTGGTGTATGTGTTTGCACTCAGCAAAAAGAGAAGAAAAATCTACCCTGAGAAAAGTGGCAAGCCCTTGCTGGCCAACACAGGATAGCCCTCCTGACAAAAAGAAAAAAGTGGCCAGACCATCTACCTTCCCAGAGGCTCAAAAGCAGTCACACCCGTGGCCAGGTGACACTAGTTAATAATGCACACCTCTGAGCTTGGCACAGAGCCTCAGCTGACAGCCCCTCCCACAGAACTGTCCTTCCCTCCAGCAGCTTGTCATCCAGTCACTCTGCGGAGTCTGGCAAAGAGCCAGTGAGCAGATCCAGGCCAGTCCTGCAGGGGCATTCCACAAACAGATGGGGATGAGGGGACACCTCTTTCCAGTAAAGGCAAAAAGGGAAAAACCTTCCCTTCTGGGGGTACCACCCAGCCACGGCTCCCCCACCATCACTCAAAGGAGGTGTGCTAAACACAGGCACAGAGGCTGAGAAAACCAGAGAAGCTGAGGGGCAGGGGATGGTGGCCTCTTTTATTATTCCAAAATGCAAAGTATTGAAGGCACTTACAATAACAAGGCTGGAGTGGAGGGCAGAACGGGAAGGACAGCGATCCGGAGGGCGGAACAGGAAGGACAGCGATGGAGCACAGAGGTAAATCAACAGGGACCCACCCTGGTCACCACCCGGCACAGAGAAAAGGAAAAGCTACAGGGCCGGGTCTGAAGCCAGTAAGGTCATCTAGCTCTACAGAAGATAAAAGTCCATTCTACAGAGGATTAGGAAGTTAGGAGCACACAGTGGCAAGGGATGGGGCTAGAGGTCACGAGTTAGTGGTTCTTTAAGGAACACGCTCGGCAGTGAGGACAGCCCTCAAGTCCCCTGCTGGAAGAGGTCTCGGTACATCTCAATGAGACGGGCGGCTTCGCGCTGGCCAGAGAGCAGAGCACCATGGGTGGTGGAGTAGTACTTGCGATGGGTGGCCTCACCAGAGAACAGCACCTGCATGGGCTGGGCAGGGGGAAGGGGAGGTGAGGGTGGGGAAGTAGCAGAGGCCCTAAGGCTCCCCATCTGTTCCAGAACTCCCCACCCAGACTACCAATCAGAGAGGCTTGAGCAGGCATCTGAGATGCAGGTATTGCTGCTTCCACAGGATAAGGAGTTGCCCATGCCACTGGGCCATCTTCCCCTGCTTCTTGCCCAAACATCCAGACCTCAGTTCTTTCTGTCCCAAGGCTGTTAGGGGTCCTAGCTCTGCAGTCTCAAAGGCTCCCTGTGCCTCTCGCTAGTGAACTCAGGGCAAATGGTTTAACCTTCCTAAGCCTTGATTTTCTCATCTGCCCAATGGGTTTATACCACCTACTTCTGAGGGCAGTTGTAAGGATTAAGTGGAATCATGTATCTAAAGCACTTAAAACCTGGAAGAACATAAGCACTCAATAAAATCAGGTGGTAATTTAACAAACCTTTATGGGGCCCCTGTTAGGGTCCAGGGACTGTTCTGGGCACTTGGAAGATAAAAGGTGACCAGGCTGCTGCTTTGTGGAGCTTCCATGCTGGTGGGGAAGCCAGACATGAAACCCAATTACTAAACAGTGTCATACACGACATGACGGGTATCTGAGCAAGGCACTGGAAGCCCAGAAAAGAGGCCCAGTGTCAGAGGTATCCCACAAAGCTTCCCAGAAGACAGGACCTTTGGACTGGTTCTTGGGCAATGCTGGGTGAATAGACAAAGACATTTCAGACAGAGAGGAAAGTGGGGGCAAAGATGCACCAAGGCAGACAGATCTTATTTGGGAGACAGTGAGAATTTTGGTACAGCCAGGGCTCAACCTTGAGAAAGCAGGCTGTCTAGGTGAGGTCTAGATAAGGTACAAGTTCTTGCAGCCCAAGCCTGTGTTTGGACCTTTATCCTAGTGCTTCTCAAACTGAATGTGCAAAGGCACCAGCTGTGGATTCCAATAGAATGCAGAGTTTTTAATTCACAGGCCTAGGGTGGGCTGAGAGTCTACATCTCTAACAGGCTTTCACAGGAAGCTGGTGCTTGTGAGGCCACAGACCACCCACTCTGAGTAGTGGGGCTGTGTCCCACTAACACAGAGCACACAGAGGTGGTTATACTAACAGGGTGTGTATATTGTGACAGAGTGCACAAGCTGCCTGCTTCCACATCCACCCTTTCTCCTTTTTCCTCCTCGGTAACAAAGCCCTCATTCTTAACTGGGTTCATTGCCATCCAGAATAAAAATGATTTTGCCCAGCCTCTCCAGCAGCTAGATGCAATCATGTGACTATGTTCTGGCCAATGAGCTTTGAGTCCACTGTTGCTTAGAGAAACCTGACTAAGCTTCAAGGGTTCCCCACTTTTTACCCATCTGCCATTCCTCCTCCTTCCAGCCTAAGATGCAGATGTGAGGGCTGGAGCCTCTGCAGCCCTCTTAAGCCACAGGGTAACATTGAAAATGGGAGCCAGATACTAATGATACCCAGTCTTGCCATCTGTCTCCAGATTTCCTTTTGATTCTCCTTGTTTAAACCACAGTTATGTTTATTTTGCCTTGCTTTTTGTTACATGTGCTAGTCCTAACTGACGCAGGTGATAAGAGATTTGGTTTTTAGGAGGACGGCTGTGGTAGCAGCAAGGGCCTTTCTGGGGATATCTCTCTCAGTGGGGCAGGCACAGTACATGTTGGTTGACTGAAACTTCCTTCACCAATTACATCAAAGAATTATTTTAACTATAACTGTTGAGGTTTTAACATTTATTGTATGTGTACACTTGGTTGGGGAAATTCAAAATGTACTTTTTATGAGAGCAAAAACATATATATTTCTGTCAGATTTACTATCTGTTAGATATACAGCTGACATAAGTTTGGGCCTCAGTATTCTCAATTTTACTTTCTAAAACACATTGGGAAAGCATTTCCATTGAAATCAGTGCCGTCCAAGAGAACATTCTATGATGCTGGAGATGTTCTATAGCTACATAATCTAATATGGTAGCCACTAGCCACATGTGGCTAATTGAACTTGAAATGTGACTACTGTAATTAAAGAACCAAATTTTTAATTTTCTATATTAATTAAAATTTTAATTAATTTAAATTGAAAGTGGCTGATAGCTACCATACTGGCCAGCATGGCATGGAATGGCTCAGTTTTCGCAACTCCAAGAAAGCATGTCAAGTTTCCACCTGATTCCATTTTTTCTTCCAGGTGTTAAGTGTACATTTTCTTCTTATTTTCTCTTTCATGAAAGGAGCTACTTCACCTCTGCCTCACCTTAGCACCCCTTAGTGAATATTATCACCCTTCTCCTCTGCACCCTGGACCAGGCATACACACAAGATACCCCCGGCACCCCATATTCATCGAATGCACCCCACACTCACCGCCGTCTTAGAGCTCTCTGCGTATGGCAGGGGTTTGGCCAGCTTCTCCACATCTGCCCCACTGGAGCCCACCTGCGTGTATGAATAGGAGCCTCGGAAGTAGGGGTTGCTGCCCCAGGCCGAGCGCAGGATTCGGCGAGGTTTTGGAATGTTTGGGTTCCCTGTTGGGGAGTCAGAAAAGCCCAGGAGAGGGACGATAAGGCATGGCTGCACACAGGAGACATCCCTGAACGGACACCCCTCACTCCACCTCTAGGGCCCCAGGAAGACCAGGCTGCAGGGGGAGGCATGGAGGACATGGAGGAGAGAAGGGGCCAGGCTCCAGCTGTGTATCCAGTCAACACCCCTTTGTGACCCCCAGCAAAACACTCCTTATCTCTCAGGGTCTTCATTTTCCTATCTTAAAAAGCATTACAGGCCGGTGTGGTGGCTCATGCCTGTAATCCTAGCACTCTGGGAGGCCAAAGTGGGAGGATCGCTTGAGGTCAAGAGTTCGAGACCAGCCTGAGTAGGAACAAGACTCCGTCTCTACTAAAAATAGAAAAATTTAGATGGGTGTGGTGGTGTGTGCCTGTAGTACCAGCTATTTGGGAGGCTGAGGCAGGAGGATCGCTTGAGCCTAGGAGTTTGAGGTTGCTGTAAGCTAGGCTGACGCCACAGCACTCTAACCCGGGAGACAGAGCAAGACTCTGTCTCAAAAAATAAAAAAATATAAAACACATTACAGATAATCATGTTTCCCCTTCTCACATCCGGGCTTCTTATGAGGCCCTCCTGGAATAGTGGGTGAAAATTATCGAGTAAAAGTATCACCTAAAAGTATCAGAGTAAAACATAAATCTAACTCTTAGCAAGCAACAGAGAATGAGTAGGAAGTGGGCAACTGGCAGTGATGTCTGAGTTTTTTACCATCAGCCCTTAAAAAGAGAAGAAATGCAGTGCCCATCATTTTGAGTATCTGGGAGCGGCAGCAGTTTAGGAGCCTGAGTCTGCGCGCGGCCCCCTGCAGTGGCTCTCCGGATGGGCACAGCACCTCGGCCTCAGCGTGGGGAGGGCGGAGCTGCCCGGGTCCGGCAGAGGGCGCAGGTGGAGCAGGGGCCAGGTGGGAGCAGGCGCACCTGTGAACTGACGCAGCATCTCCGTGCATATCTCGGCCACCGCCTCGTCGTCGCACCTCTCCATGACTAGGGCCTCCTCCCCGCAGATCCAGCCGCTCAGGACGTGGCCATAGCGCTCGGGAGGGTAGAGGACGTCAAAGCCGCAGATCTTGCGGTACCAGAGCTCGGGCGGGTAGGTGAGGGTGCTGCTCTCCGCCTCATCCTCCCACACAAACTGTAGACTGTTGCACTCGGGGCCCCAGAAGGGCTCCTCGAATTCAAGAAAGATCTTGTCGGTGGTGCCGATGCCCAGGCGGTGGATGGCGGCCACCTTCTCCGTGGGCAGGCCTGGCCGGAAGAAGCTGGTGTACTGCCTCTTGAGCACGCCCAGCGACACGGTCACGATCACGTGGTCCGCCGGGATCATCTCGCAGTCCTCGCACTCCACCACCACCGGCCACTGCTCCTCCTCATCCCGCCTGCGCCCCGGGGGCTCCTCTCCTCCCTGGCTGCCCTCCCCAGTGTCGTGGTTGTGGTCGCCTTCACCCCGGGGCTCAATCTCGGGGCCCCGGGGGCGGGCCGAGGCCTGGTCCCAGTGAATGCAGCGGACCGGCTTCCCCAGCTGGATGACGTGGGCGGGGATGCCCTCGGCCAGCAGCTCCACAATCTGCATGAAGCCCGAGGGGATGACGTGGTGGGCGCCGGGGATCTCGGTCCACTCCCCAAAGGCGCTCAGGGACACCTCGTCGATGCTGTGTGAGCTGCTCTCACAGCTCTCCACCTGCAGGAAGACCCAGGGAGAAGCCAGGTGACCGCTGGGGCTGGGCAGGGGGAGGAGCAGGACCTCCGAGCAGCGTAGCCCTCCTTGGACCCAGATGCCCCCAGAATCAGTCTTCCTCACTCTGGCACCTGTACGCGAGACAGCAACGATACCTTCAGGTACTGCTGGATCATGGCGAGCTTCAGCCGCTTGGTGGCCTCCGGGTCGTCAGGGTCATCCCTGATGCGGTTGCGCACCTCCTCCCGGGTGAACACCCCCACGCTGTTCTGGCTTTCAGCGTTGACAGGTTTATCGTGCCTGAAGAACTCCTGGGTCAAGTTATAGACCTGCCCAAGAGACCCCAGGAGACTGAAAACACACTC
This sequence comes from Lepilemur ruficaudatus, assembly GCA_963574885.1. Lineage (NCBI taxonomy): Eukaryota > Metazoa > Chordata > Mammalia > Primates > Lepilemuridae > Lepilemur > Lepilemur ruficaudatus. The sequence goes on along the minus strand of CAUYRT010080114.1, from coordinate 54,588 downwards.
CCCCTCATCACACCTCCCTCTCAAAGAGGGGGGGGCCCACCTCAAAAGTCACCAGCTTCCAGGTGTCCCCCAATGCTGCACTGAAGCTGTGCCCAACAGAGCCAAGTTCAGGGACCATGAGCTGCCCTGGGCTGCCCGCTCCCCACCTCCAGCCCATGAGTAGGGTGGGATGGCCCAGGCTCTCTTGCCGGGTCCTCACTTAGAACAAAGTGAAACAGTTGGTGCTTATGGGTAAGAAACCACCCCCGCCCCGTGGGCTCTGCACATGTCTACATGGGCTCCATCTCCCACTAGAGAATGTGCATCTGCATAAATTTACCTTTTCCAAGAACCATGCCCACACCTCTTCCCCTGCCTCCCCTGCCTCCCCTGCCACCCCTGCCCAAGCGTGTCTGCTTTGCTCTCTCCCAAGAACAGTCTGGAGCTGTGGACTGGCCAGTGTTTTGGGGAAAAGGGAACAAAAGGGTGCTCTTAAATCCAAACCCTTTGAGACACCTCCTGGGCCTGCCCAGGTCCATACAAAGTACCCCCTTTACTTTAGGCCTCAGCCACATGTAAGGAAGACAGGGTGCCGAGGGGAGGAAGGAACATGGTAAGAATGATCTCGAGGAAGCCTGAGTGTGCCGAGGAAAGGAAAGAAATTTCCCAGGCATATTTGAGCAGAACTCCAATCCACACCTCATAGACAGATAATGATGATCAGTCCCTTGAAACAGGGTCCCACGGCCCCTCCTCACCTGCCTGATATTGAGCCCCCAAACACGAGGCAGGTCTCCCTGAAGAAATAAGCCAGTCCGGGGGCAGGCATGGGATCCCCAGAGGCAAGGTCTGAGCCCCAACACCCACTGGGCTCTGTGCAAGACACAGGCTGTAACATGAGCAAGACAGCTTCCGGCCCCCGTCCTCACTCAAGTTAGGGAGACATTCCATGACTGGGCTGTTTCTACATGATGCACTATAATAGGAAAGAACCCAGAGACTGTGAGACTACCCCCGATGAGCCTGCACTGTCAGGAGGCAGCCAGGTTGGTAGTGGGGGCGGGGAACACTTCAGAGAGAGGAATTGCATACTCAAAGGTGAGAGAGAGACACAGGGACGCATTCAGGAAACTCAAAGTGGTTTAATCTTGCTGGAGCGGGCAGAAGAGAGACAAAGTTGCAAGAGCTGACTTTGGAAAGGCAGGCAGGGGCTGGGGCATAAAGCACTAAGAGTCACACCAAGGGCTCTGGACTTCATTCAAGGCCCTGGCATCACTGAAGGGCCATGAGTAGGAAGGCAGCATGGTCACACGCCCACTGCTGTCATTCCCAGGACACCGGCAAATGGAGGCTCCTTGGCTGGGTCTCTGTGGCTGAGCTGATTAATGGTTTGGTTGCCCTTCCTAAAGAGAGTGTGAATTCAGTCGCACACATTCACAGGAAGGTCTGTCCTGCCCCCAGCCCTGGGGTTCGCCCCGGGGCCACAGGGTGAACGAAGAGGACAAAGACTACTGATGTCCACCACTCCCCACCCCCACCACTCCACTCAAGGGAAAGGCCTCCACATGAGATAGAAACATGAATTAAACATGTCTCTGAGGTCTAACTTACAAAGAAGAAAATGAGTTAAATTGTTCTGTCTTTCCTCCATACAGTCACGAGTACGGGGTGTTTAGCCTTAGCTGGAGTCCTCAGCAAATTCCTCCCCCAGGACCACTGCCAAGGGGTCAGGCTTTCAACTCGCCTCCTCCTCCCTGGGTTTTTCCCTTGGGTGATAAGCAACATGGTAGCCAGTCCTCAGCTTGTTAACTAGAGGCCAAAATGCCCAGCGGAGGGGTAACAAATTTAGTCTATCAACATCAACGTGATTCTCTGTGTCAGCCACTGACTAGGACAGTCTTCACAGAGCATGGGTTTGTTATATGGGTGCAGTCTCCTCTCCTGGGTTAATTGACATCTTCCCAATATGATCCAAGGAAAATGGGACAGGTATGTGACAGCTAATAATACTCATCCCAATTCTCATTAAGCACTTTTAAGTACAGAAGCTGATGATGATCTACTTTTAGGGACATTTAAAAGAGTAAGTCATGCCACTTGAGGTGGCTCACACCTGTAATCCTAGCACTTTGGGAGGCCGAGGTGGGAGGATCGCTTGAAGTCAGGAGTTCGAGACCAGCCTGAACAAGAGTGAGACCTCGTCTCTACCCAAAATAGAAAAAATGAGCCAGGCATGGTGGTGCACGCCTATAGTCCCAGCTATTCGGGGGGCTGAGGCAGGAGGATTGCTTGAGTCCAGGAGTTGGAGGCTGTAGTGAGCTATGATAACACCACTGCACTCAACCCAAGGCAACAAAGCGAGACCTTGTCTCAGGAAAAAAAAAAGTCATGGGTCCTGAAAGCCATTCTCAAGAAACATCCATGTTTGAAGCATTCACAGTAACTTGAGAATCAGGGTGTGACTGATTCCCATTAGACCAGGAAAGTCTACTTAGAGAATACTAATTCTTATCTGATCATTATTAATACTTTAGTCTCTGTAATCCCAGCACTTTGGGAGGCCAAGATGGGAGGATCTCTTAAGGCCAAGAGTTCGAGACCAGGTTGGGCAACATAGTGAGACCTTGTCTCCACAAGAAAAAAATTAAAACAAAGTTAGTCCCAGCTACTTGGGAGGCTGAGGCAAGGGGATCACTTGAGCCCAGGAGTTCAAGGCTGCAGTAAGTTATGATTACGCTGCTGTACTACAGCCTGGGCAACAGAGTGAGACTATGTCTCTAAAAATAAGTAAATAAATAATCAGTCTTTTTGCATCTGAGAACACACAATACCAAGGGACTGTACACACACACAAGATACTATCTTGTCAGCACACACACACAAGATACTGAGTGTGCCTGTCCTTCTCAGAGTAGGGACTGCCCCAAAGCAAGGGTCATTTCTCCTTTCTCATGCCCAAGAGATTAGAAAATGCACAACAGATGCTTGCTAGCCAATTTACTGACCTGGAGTGAAAGACTACTGTACCATAAATGACAAGCTAGCAGAAGACAAGGCCTACATATTACTTTGCTAGTTCAGGGCAGTTCACAAAGCCACTAAAAGATGCTAAAAATATTAATAAGTTTTTAAAAATCTAAATAAGAGAAGGATGTGTACCATTGCCACTGCTATCCAAGACTATACTGAGATACTAACCAGTGTGATAAGACAAGACAAAGAAATAGTCTATGGCTATGCTAGCCTATACGTAGCCACTAGACACTGGTAGCAATTCAAAATTAAATAAAATTAAATATTTAGTTCCTCATTTCACTAGCTACATTTCAAGTGCTCAAGAGCCACATGTGGCTACTGACTACCATACTGGATAGTGCAGGTCTAAAACATCTCCACCACTGCAGAAAGTTCTATTGGACAATGCTGGTCTGAGGATTAGAAAGGAAAAAAAATTTTTCTCAATTTTGTGTAGGATTATACACACAAAATTCTAAAGTAGCATTAGAATATAAATTAATATAATTAATAATTAGAATTAAAATAATTCAGCAAGGTAGTAAAATTAACATATAAAAATCTGTTATATTTCTATATACCAGGAACAACTAGAAAATAAAGTTTTTTAAAATTACCCTTTATGAGAGTATTCGAAAAAACAACAGTAACGACAATCACCACCACCCAAGTACCTAGTAATAATCTAACAGAAGGCCTTTTGAAGAGATATTTAATCACACATATCAATAATCTTGCCTAGCATTTTTCCACTCATCATGTTCATTATCCTCACATTGTCGTGTTTTTCCAAAAGCAGGGTCCAGAGAGTGTGCAAAGACACAATCAGGCTCATGGGAAACCTCCCAGGCTTCCCAACTGCCCCAGCACCCTCATGTCCAGCTGCTCTGCTCACACCTCACCTCGTTGTATAAATCGCTGAATTCCTCAACCACGTCCTTGGGGATCCTGCGGCCGTGGTCGGTAAGGTAGCAGGCCACACCATTCTTGGAATACAGGCTGATGCGGCCCACGCTGCGCTCCCCATCGGTTGTCTTTTCCAGGAGGCCATTGGCTTCTGCTAGATGATAGACAGGATTCCCATGGGAGCCATGGATCCAGGTGGCTCCCAGCTCAAAGGTGGCGTGTCCTGAGAGGGACAACAACAGGTCCTTAGAGGGGCAGGGCCTTCTCCAGAGAGGGTCAGCCTACTACTGCCTCCTCCTCCTTCCTCTAAGAGCCTCCTTCCGTCCCCCAAAACAGGGCAGAAGGGCTTAGAGTCCCCCTCTGGCAACCAAAGTCTTTAGCGAAAAGTTCCCAGTGAAAACCACTTTGCAGCAGAGATAACTGCCACCCTGAATGACTCTGTGATTTGTCCCAGAGTCACCTCAGTGGACCAGTTAGAGAAGGCTGTCCTTTTTCTGAGGTTACACCAGATACGAGACCACCTTTCCTCATGGGTGCCTCCCCACTTGGGAGAAGTACCGTGAGCCCACATGGGTCCCTGTGAAACAGGAAGGTCCCCATCTGGGCTCCCTCCAATTCCTCAACATCCCCAGTGGTCCCAGAATCTAAAGCCTTTTCCCAGACAGAAAGTAGTGCCCCGCCCCCCCAAATTCAGAGCAGGGCAGGAGAGAAGAGCAAACATTCCAGTTTGGAAGATTCCTCCCCGAAGCAGTCTAAAACAGACTTCCAGGGAAAATTAAGCTCACTAATCCTTTGGCACAGGTGGCGGAACCCTGAGCGTCTGGCTGTACAGTGGGCGCAACTCCTGGGTCCAAGGGGGGATGGGCCTGGAAATTAGTTCTACTACCCCATCCCCACTACTACTAGGTGCTCCGAGGAAAGCTGCCTTGGTGCCTGGGCCTCAGTTTCCTCATCTGATGCTGCAGGGACCATGACACATTTGTCTTCTTCCCTGCCTAGCTCCCAAAGAAGTTGAAACAATGAAAGGAGACTAGATAGGAACATTTTTTGGTGTTTTGTTTTTGCAGGCCTGATTCAAGATATGTGTGCTCAATTTTTTGCCAAGATAGTCACAATAATTCATTGTACACACACTCCTTTGCAACGTGACTTTGTCGTTCCTCCTGTCAGGAATTGGAGTCTATTTCCCAACCCTTTGAATCTGGGCTAGCTGACCCTTTTAATCTGGGCTAGACTTGTGACATACTGTGATTAATAGAACGCGGTGAAAGCGATGTTTGTGGTTTCAGAGCCCATGCCCCAAGGGGCCTCATGGCTTCCATTCTCCCCTTCCTAGAATGTGACAATCATGGAAGAAAACCCAGGCTTTTCTTCCATCCTACTGGAGACATGTGGCCTAGCCAAAAGCCTGTGCCCACCACCAGACAGATGGGTAAGGCCATCTTAGACAAAGCAGCCCTAGTCAAGCTGCCAGATGACTGCAGCCATATGGGAAAGCCTAGGCAAGGCTGGCAGAAGAAATACTTAACTAAGTCCTGCCCAAATTGCTGACCCTCAGAATTTGAGCGAATAAAAATGTTATTATTCTAGGCCATTACATTGTGGGGTGGCTTGTTATACAGCAATAGCTATCTGATACACTACAACAAACTGCAGTATTACCCTTCCCCCCAGAAACTGGGCATTCCTCTTTTTTATGCCTTCCTTTTCCTGGGCTACTCTTTTTGAGACAGAGTTTTGCTCTGTCACCCCAGGTAGAGTACAGTGTCATGATCATAGCTCACAGCAAACTCAAACTCCTGGGCTCAAGCGATCCTCCTGCCTCAGCCTCCCAAGTAGCTGAGACTGCAGGCAGATGCCACCACACACAGCTAATTTTTTCTATTTTTGGTACAGACAGGTCTCCCTCTTGTTCAGGCTTGTCTTGAACTCCTGACCCCAAACATTCCTCCCACTCGGGCTCCCAGAGTGCTAGGATTACAGGCATGAGCCACCATGCCTGGTCCCTGGGCTACTTCTAATCAAATTGCCAGTTACTAAATATAACACTGTGTGCCTGCATGTACCAAAAACAAGCAAAAACACAATCAACCTAACACCTCAGCCACAAGACAGAATTTCTTGGTATCTCTGGAAGAGGAGGAGGAATGTACAGGCCCCTTTGTCCAGGAAAAGTGGGCAAACTGGAGGGCACCAAAAGCTGGAAGCCCAGTGCCCTGCTTGCCGTGGGTTCCTGGTGGGTGTTGAGGTCATTGAATTTACAACCCTCCTTTAGAGCCTCAGGCTTGGCGCTCCTTGACATGTCTTGCCTGGTTTGAGCTTCCAATAGGAACAAAAGGGGACTGGCACTCTGGGGAGGGACCCGAACCCTTCCCAGAGCACACGAGGGAGCTCCCAGTCACACAGCCACTGGGTAGCCTTCCCCGCCTCTGGATGCTCAGCAAACACAGGAAAGAGGTAAGAAGTTCAAGATCAGGAGCAAGGTCAGTGCCCTACCTCTATCCCCAGGCTCTGTAAGGAGGCAGGAAGCCCAGAGCCGTCTAAGGATGTTTCCTGCCCTCTCCCACATGCCCCTCTGTCTCTGCCATCCTCACCATACCCCTGTATCCAAAGGGCACCAGGCACCATCTCCACACCTATCGTGTCCTTGGAGCCTCTGGCCCTCAATCCCTGCTCTCACCACTGACAAGTTCACAGCTATCATTTCCTGGTGCAGCAGATTCAACTGCAGCTGACCTGTCAGCCCTGCATGTCTGCACACATGACACTTGCAGACACACCCCTGCCCTGAGTGTTCTCCCTTCACCCAGCAGGGTGCCGCCTCGATCTTCCTCCCATACATCATATAGCTGCTCCTTCCTCTCACTACCTACCCAACTCCCATGATCACCAAGGCCACCGAAGCTCTCTCTTCCTAGGGAACCTTCCCACCCAATCAATAGATAGATCAATTGATCAATTGTGTAGCCACTCAGCTTCCTGCAGCGCCATCTCTTGCACCTCCCTGCCTAGTAGCATCATTCCCCTTCGTGGCACGTCCCAGCTGTCAGCTACCACTGAGACTGGTCCATTTGGCTTCCTGTCTCCTGTTTCTATGTCAGAGCCTGAATGTCTCATCAAGACTGGAGAATCATAAATGGAGCCCCCACTTCCCTAAGGCATCCAGCCAGCCAATGGGGTATTGGGCACAGAGTCCCGGGGCCTCCCCTCTGGCTGCCCCAGGTTTATGAGCGCTTTGGACGGTGCTTTCCCCTCACTGCCAGCAGATTCTCCTGTGTGTGCCAAGGGAAGAGTGACACAACTTCACATACGCCTTCCAGGCAATGCTCTAGGAGAAGATACTTAATGTAATCAGAGTTTCTGCAAGAAGAAATTCCCCATGTGTCATCAACCTCTGCCGATTCTACGCCTGACCACTTCTCTGAGCAAGCAGGCACAGTCGCTGCTGACCTTGCTGCCTGGTATGGGAACAGGCACAGACACAAAATCCTCCAGAGGGTCCATGTAGCCCACATACTCCAGACCACCATGTGTGTTCATTTTCATGGGCCCCACCCGCTCAGCCACTGAATGGTCAGAAATCCTGTTGGCTGAGAAGCCCTGACCTCCAGCTGCATTTCAGACAATGTCCTCATTCTCTAGGACCTCTGGCAAAAATCTGCCCAATCCCTGGGACAAGTCTCTTACCTGGCTGGTTTCTCCAGGATCCTCATTACTCTGAAACCTAGACAGATCCACTTTCCAGACAAGCCCAAGACCTGCCCATCATTTGTAAGGAGGCCAGCCCAAATCCCCTTCCACCTCTGCTAACCTGAGCTCCCTGGGGCTAGCTCTCAGTCATGATTCATTAATTCATACTCGAAAGTTAATGACTAGGCTGGGAGCAGTGGCTCAAGCCTATAATGCTAGCACTTTGGGAGGCCAAGGATGGCTTGAGGCCAGGGGTTCAAGACCAGCTTGAGCGAGAACGAGACTCTCATTTCTACAAAAAATAGAAAAACTAGCTGGGCATGGTGGCATAAGCCTGCAGTCCCAGCTACTTGGGAGGCTGAGGCAGGAGGATCACTTCAGCCCAGGAGTTTGAGGTTGCAGTGAGCTATGATGATGACACTGCACTCTAGCCTGGGTGACAGAGTGAGACTCTATCTCAAAACAAAAACAAAAAAGTTGATGACTAATAGGAACTTGCCCAATTCCACTTCTTGTGAAATAGAAACTGGCCTACCCAGGGCCATAGAGCTTTGGTGTCCTTTTCCTCCTAAACGCTGTGAACCCAAGGCCAGCGTCACACTAGCATTCTCCAAAAATGGAGATCCGAGCCCTACCATGTGCACGTCAGAGGGCTACTGTGAGGGGCAAAGGAAGTTTCAGGAAAACGCCCAGGCAGGACGCATGATGGAACATTTATCCCAGGGAAGGAGCTAAAATGATATTTCAGGCAGGGCCAGGGATTAGAGAACAAAAGGATGACCTTGTGAGGTGGCTAGGCTGGGCTGGCACTTACCAAGTTTCACGCTCTGCACACGACCTCCTATGCGGCTGGAAGCCTCAAGCACAGTGACATCCGTGAAGCCCTGTTCAAGAAGTGCTTTGGCTGCAGCCAGGCCAGCCAAGCCAGCGCCAATCACCACCACACGAGGCTGTCCCCTTCTCCGAAGGCCACAACTGAGAGGGTCATCCGCACTGTCGCCACTGGATTCACAACTTTGCATACCGTCCGCACTCGCCTCCTAGGAACCTGCGGGAGGAGGGGGTGTCGCAGATCACCTGCCCTGTCTTTGCTTCCCACCTGCCCCAAGGGACACACACAGGCTCCCGTCACACCCTGCCCTCTGGGGGAACCTCAAGTCCCCCCTCCCTCCCTGAGGACCTGGACAAGAAGAGCCACCTCCGAAGGATGAGGAAGGGAGAAAGGAAGAGCCAAGGGGAAGTGAGAGGAAGAGAGGGAAAAAGAAAGTAAGAGAGGGATGTAGTTTGGGACCCCACCAGTGGGCAGGAGACCCAGGAGCCCATCCCTAGCTGCAGAAATCCTCAATCCCGCCCTAAACCTGTTAGCCGCTTCCTCTTCACTGACCACAGTCCCCAAAGTGGAGACAAAATATGGCCAGTGAGGAGATGACCAAGAAGGCCAAAGTCAGGCTGGTCCCAGGGCTGTTGGTCCCAGCTGCTGTGGTCCAGCTTGTGCCAACCCCAAGGATGCTCACACAGACCCCAGGATGCCTGCACGGACCCCAAGAAGCTCACGCCAATGCCAGGATACTCACACAGCCACCAGGATACTTGCACAGACCTCAGGAGGCTCACATCGACTCCCGGATACTTGCACACACAACACTGGACCCTCTGCTCTCCCTACTTGCCTGGCTCTCCCCTGTCACTCTCTCTTTCTCCCTTGCCCCTTCTCTTCCCCTCTGGCTTTCTGTTGGTCTTTCACAGCCTCAATGAGGTGGCAATTTGGTGGGCAGGACATAGTCCCGCCCTCCCCCCCGAAAGTGCCACGAGGCCGGCATCCGACAAGCCTGCTATTCCGGGTAGGCTGTTTTCCCCAGCCACCCAGCCCCTCAGTCACCGCAAAGCAGCAAGGAACCCAGGAAACGGTGGACCATGAGGACCTGTGGCACCAGAGGCCAGACATGAAATTGACAGTTACACTAAGCCAACTTGCTCAGAGACGCCAGACTAGGGGAGCTGATGGCCAGGAGGCCAAGGGGTCCCTGAATTTGGCCCTAGGGCTAGGAGAGGCTGCCATTCTCTTCCCAGAATGACCAGGAGGTTTTGGAGGCATCTGGGGGCCATGGTGGGAGGGGGGGCCACTCAGCCCTGATCCTGTCCTTGTTCCTTCCCTGACACAAGCAACTGAGATTCCAGTTGGCTTTGCTGAGGTTTCATTGGCAGAAGTCGCAGAATCTAACAGTATCCAGGATCTAATAGGGGACAAGTGTGGGTGGAGGACAGCAGACAAGGGGCATATAAAAAACTGTCACCCATACCTACTAAAGCTGCCCATGACATAGCAATCTCACGCCTACAAATACACCCAAGAGAAAGAGGGCACATTCCACCAAACAGACATGCTAAAGAATGCGTATAGCAGTTTTATTCATAACAGCCCCCACACAGAAATACTGGAAAGGTCCATCAACGGGAGACTAGATAAATATATTCTGCTGTATATGGCCTATTCATACAATGGATGTTCACCAGCAATAAACAAAGCCCAACTATTGATGCTCTCAACAACACAGACGCACCTCAAAGACATGACACGGAACAAAAGAAGCCAGAGATAAAAGAGCACATGCTGTGACTCCACTGATAGGAAGTTCAGGAAGAGGTAAACGGAATCTGTGAAGGTGGAGGTCAGAAGAGAGGTCATGAGGAAGGGAGATGACTGAAAAGGGACGGGAGGAAACTGGATGGGGTAGAGGGAATATGTATCTTGATTTCAGGCATTGCATGCATACACATAAAGATGCTTTGAGTTGCACATCTAAGATGTGTGTAATTCACTGTATGTATGTATTTATGTTTACCTTGATAACAACATGTGCATTCCTGCCTTCCAGTCAAGTAATCAACCAACCAAAGGCTGGCGCACTGACTTCCTTCTCAGCACAACTCAAGGTCTGACCACAGAGGTTTCCACGCCACTTGCACAGCGTCCTCAAACGCCATTCATCATAGGTTTAGCAGAGGGATTTTTTCGAAATAGGCTCAGGTCAAGAAGCTGCTCCTCGTGCCTTCCCCCCACCGCTTCCTCCTGCTGATGCGAGATGCGACAACGATGCCACGCCAGAGCCTAGACAGGGATACCCTCCTCCGCCTCAAATGCCCTCCAAACCCCCTGCGACCCAGGCCGGCGACTCGGGCAGAACCGGTTTCCACGAGGGCCGGGAGGTGGCGCCCGAGGCCCGGAGCCCCGCAGGGCAGCCTCCCCGCTCAGAGGCAGGGGCTCCCCGCCCCCCTCCAAGAGAGCCTCTGTCCCTGCCTTCCCAGGGGACCAGGCCCTTTCCTCTTCCCCGCTCCTCTGTCCTGACTCTCGCCCCTCTCCTCCTGTCCCCAGAGGTGCTAGGGCTGGCTCGAGTCCTTTCCTCTCCTACCCTTATCCCTCCCCTCCTCTCCCTCCCCCAGGTTGTCCTTCCTGCGGACTAAATTTAGAGGTGAGGATGTGGCTGCCCGCACGCACGGGGCGGGCGGGCGGGGAGGGGACAGCGATGATGCCACTGCCGGATGTCTGCCCGCCGAGCCCAGGACGCTGCGTCAGGTTTGTAAACACGCTGCGTGCTCCTGGAGGGCCCCACGCCAGCTGTGACGGTGACGCCACCACTACTGGGCACCCCGCGACTGACGTGGCGCTGCTGCCGCCCCTCCTCCTCGCTCCAGCTCCCCAGGACTCGGGGGGGCCCTGCCAGCGCTCCTGTCCCGGACCACCCCCACCCCCAAACAACCTCTTGTATACACTAAAGGGGCAGGATGGCTGCAGTGGTTCTCACACCTTCCTGGTGGAACCCCTTCTTGAAAAGCTGGCATGGGTCCAGGGTGTAACAGGCATTAAACTGGGGGTGGTGCTCATCGCAGAACCCCCTAGGCTTCTTGGGGCACCACCTCTGAAAACCAGGAGACCAGATAAGCTCCTGCCTCGGGAAGCCAGGCTAGGGGAAGAGGGCTTGTCACCAGCAGGGCCGTCCCAGCCAGCTACCTGCTTTCCTGAATCCAGGAGCCTTGCTGGGCCAGCTGGGCCAGCTTGTCCTCACCACACTGGCCTGATGTCAAATAAGGCCCCATGTGGATGTCACAAGATTGCCAGCATTTTCTAGGTCCTCCTGCATGAAAATAACCTGTCGAGGTCTGCAGCTACATTATGAGCAGACTGTCTTTGGAATGGGCTGTGGAACGGACTGTGGGAAGTGGGGCAGGCACTCTGCCCGTAAGAGGAGCACAGAAAGAACCCCCAGCTCCCCACACCAGGTCTCAGAGACCTTGAACTCAGACGGAACACACGGGGTGCCAGGTGGAGGCGACGCAGGTAAGCAGGGGCCACATGAGTCCACGGGACCCTCACTGCTAATCCCACAATCCTGTGCTTCCTCACGCCTTGCACCAGATGAGTCAGTCAACCCCTGTGTCCCCAAGAAGCCAGAGGAGCCCCACACACAGCCCATGGAGGGCAGGGAAGGGAGTCTGCCCTGCAGCCCCATGTCAGCCCGTGGAGCCAACACACCCCACAGTCCAACCGAAAGTAAAGAAAAGACAGAGCCTGCACACCTACTAAGTGCTAAATGCTCAATTGGACCTTTGAGCAGTTCTGTTATCTCCAGGGAGGAGGGACAACTTGTTTTCTGTTGGTTTGTGTCACCTTTTCCTTTCCCTTTTGGATTTTTTTTTTTTTTAATTTATGAGAAACTGTCTTATTGAGGAAGAAGAATCACTTAAATGGTCCTCGGTGCCTGCCTGTCCTTCTCTCGCCTTGGGGAAAGAAAGAAATAAATAACATCCGCTCCTTGATCTGTATGCACAGGAGAAACAGAACACCCTGTACTCTTCGAGCAGATAAAGGAGAGAAGAAAAAAGTGCTGGCTCAGCCAGGCAGGGAGGAGAAGGAGGAGGGGAAGGAGGGAGAGCAAGAGACATTGGCCTTCTTGCTCCAGCTTCCATGGCAAAACAGGGGTGGAAGCTGGGGCCTCTTGCCCAGTGCCTGTAACCCAGGCCCTCGAGTTCGTGCCCCTGTGTTCCCAAGCAGGCCAAGCCTGGGAGCTTCAAGAAATCAGGCCAGCCATGGCATGAGTGCCCCGCTCCATTCAAGATGCCCGGCTGCCACCCCCCTAGCCACTTCTCTGGCCTGTAGGCCACTGCCTCCCCCGGCTGCCCAGAGCCAATACCACCCTCCCTGAAGCTGCCCAAGAAGACACACTGGACAGAGGAAGGCAGCAGGGGAAGGAGAAAGGAAGAGGGAAGGAAAACCCTGTCCCATGGCAGTGTCGCCAAAATTGGATGAAGACTCAGAGGCAGGGTGACCAGTGGGCACAAGCAGCCAAGCTTTGTCCTGAATGCCACTTCCTTGCCCCCAAATTCCTCACCAAGTTCATTTTGTCACCCTCCCCAGAAATTTACCCTCAGCCAGGCACAGTGGCACACTCCTGTAATCCTAGCACCTGGAAGGCTGAGGCAAGAGGACCGCTTGTGATCAGGAGTTCGAGACCAGCCTGAGCAAGAGCAAGACCCCATCTCTACTAAAAATAGAAAAATTAGATGCTTTGAGTTCCTCCCTTAAAGCAAACAAAAAAAAATAATAATAAAGTAAAAAAAAAATAGCGGGGCATGGTGGCAAGCACCTGTAGTCCCAGCTACTCGGGAGGCTGAAGCAGAAGGATCGCTTGAGCCCAGGAGTTTGAGGTTGCACTGAGCTAGGCTGATGCCACGGCACTCTAGCCCCAGCAACAGAGTGAGACTCTGTCAAGAAAGAAAGAAAAAAAAGAAAAAGAAAAGAAAAGGGAAAAAGAAAGAGGAGAGGAAAGAGGAGAGGAGAGGAGATAATTCACCCTCAAATAGGGGCCTCCTAATGGCCAAACACTAGTCCTGGTCTCCAACATCTGACCCTGCCGAGCCCTCCTGGAAACGCCCAGAACTAAACCGGGGCATCATATGTCTCCTTGCACTTCCCTCATTGAGGTAAAACCACTGGAGCAAACTCAAGGCTGAAAACTGCAGGTGTCTTTAGTGGAAGACCCTCCTTATCTATCAGGTCGAGCCATGTCAGCCTCATGGCCTGAATCACTGTCACCTCTGCCCCCAGCTTCCCCAGGAGCCTGCCTGTGCCTCCCCTATCTGATCCCGGCCTGCGCCAGTCTCAATCCCCCAGCCCCATCCTCCAAAGACAAGCACAGCCAGGCTTCCACTGACCAGGGACTAAAACTCAGTAATTCACTGAGCACCCGCCCAGTGCCAGGCATGAGAAAGGCCTCTGTGTGTCAGCCTTTGCCCCCTGGACCCAGCTCACCTTTCCGGCTTCAGTTCTCACTCACAACTCCCCCACATGACATACACGCAGAGCCCCAACTCCACCAAAGTCTGGGGCCTCCCCAGCCCAGCCCACCTGAAGGCCTGCAGGAAACAGCCTCCCTCACTCATGTCAGAGAAGCTGGTTCTGGATTCTCTTAACATACAGACACCTTTGTGCAGGTGGTGTGGTTGTGCAGTTGTATGACCGCAGGACTGTGCGTGGCTCAAGCCACCAGCAAGGCCTGCTCCATGACTGTCACCCCTGAAATGTGACTCCCTCTCACTGGTTCTGCAGCGTAACACTCCCACCCCCGGCCTGCCCCGAAAGCATGGGCATCTCACCCCAGGAAATCCTGTTGTCTATTATCGCAGGGGTGAGGCTGAAGCCCCAGAACCACTGAGCAGGCGGAGGTCCCGGGCTAGACTGAGGAGCCTCTGCCCAGGGTGAGCGCAGCCAAGCCCTGGGAGTGAACCACGGTGCGTCGACAGCCCAGCTGTGCATGGGGTGCCCCTTCCTCCTCAGCACTGGAGTCCACCATCATTTCCCTCTCAACAGTGGCTACTGCAACAAAAACGATGCCACAAGGCGCCCCAGCCTTTTTTTTTTTTTTTTTTTTTTTTAAGGCAAGCTTGAAAATGAGGTTTATTAAGGTGAGGAAGATAGGATTATAGAGCAAGAGCAAGATACAGGTTTAGAGAGCGGGATACATACGTCACAGATGATGACCAGACCGATTGTCGCAGCAAAGGGAGAGCAAAAGGAAGGCTACAAAAGGTGGGGTCCACCTTCTAAGTACCTCACACCCTTCCAAAGACCCTCTCACAAGACACAAAAATTCTACCCATCCCTGGTCCCCTCTGAACACTGTCTACTCCCCAGGGTGCCTACGCCCTGCCCCTTCCTCAAGGAATTCCCAGAGGGGGAGAGTAAGGCCCGAGGCAATTAGCCCACCTGGCTCACTTCGACCCTGCTCCCCCTTGGGGCCCAACACCCCACCAGCTGAAGCACCCCAAAGTGGGCCCAGCCCTTCCGCCAGCAGTCACCTCCCTCCTTTCAGCCCCACGTTTGCTTGTGAGACCCACCACCTGCACCCTCCAAGACCAACCCTGGGGACTTTAAGCCTCTGTTTCCTAGTCCCCAGGGCAGCCCCACCTCATTTCCCAGGAGGTGCTCCTCTCTTCTCCTGAGGGATCCTAACAGGAGGAGGGCAGTGGGGGAAGTGGGAGGGAAGCTGGGGGCTGCTCCAAGGGGACATCTTTGGACTGCCTGGCAGGTCTGGGGAGGGATTTGGATTCGAGGCCCCCCAGACAATGCAATTATTCTTCAAATGTAAAAAACGCCCAGAAATCCCAGACCAGCTGCTTTGCACAATGGCCAGACAAAGGGGCTCTGTATCTGCTGGCAAGGCTCCTCCCACCCTCAACCCCAACTCCTCCCAGCCAGACCCTCCCCAGCCTCCTCGCCAGGCCAGCCAGGAAGTAAAAGAAGCACGGCTGCTGAGCCAGGCCCGGCCAGCCATGCAGGGGGACAAGGGGATACAGGCGGGAGGAACAGAGCAGGGGCAGCCTATGAGCCCAGGAGACAGCAGGGGAGGGAAAAGAACAGACTGGCTGGGGGGCCTGGAGACCTAGGTTTAGGCCCCAGCTCAGTCTCTCCCTTGCCAGGTGACCCCTGGACCTGAGTCTTGCCTTCTCCTGGCCCCACTTGGCCAACACCTCTGAACCCACCCCAAGCGCAGAGTCTCTGTAACTGGCCTCCTCGGTACACTTGTCTAAGCCCCGTGGGATGTGTAAATGCTTCCTTTGGTCTTCAAGCTTTCCAATCTGTAAAATGGGGATAGCTATGGCTACCCGGCAAGACTGGCTGAGAGGACTAAGTGACACAGCACAGGTAAAAGGCAAGGCTACCTGCAAGGGTCATCTCAAAGAGGGAAGGAAGGGGAGGAAAATCCCCCAGAGGGCCACTTGCCTCTCATAAGGCCCAGAGCTGTTGGACTTGTAGAACCCCAATGTTGATCTGAGCTCAGAACCCAGCCTCAGCCTTGGCCCCAACCCTAATATCAGACTGGACCTTGACCCTAACATCATTCATATACCCCCCAACCCAATTCTGACTGGACCTGAGGCACCCCCAACCCTGACTCATCCTGCCCAGTGTTGAGGGGCAGGGGTACCAGAGATGGTGGCCATTAGCCAACTCCAATTTCATAAAAAAGTCATGGGTGTGGCCGGGCACGATGGCTCACGCCTGTAATCCTAGCACTCTGGGAGTCCGAGGCAGGTGGATCGCTCTGAGGTCAGGAGTTTGAAATCAGCCTGAGCAAGAGCAAGACCCCGTCTCTACTAAAGAAATTAGCCAGACAACTAAAAATACATATAGAAAAAATAAGCCGGGCATGGTGGCACATGCCTGTAGTCCAAGCTACTCGGGAGGCTGAGGCAGAAGGATCGCTTGAGCCCAGGAGTTTGAGGTTGCTGTGAGCTAGGCTGATGCCGTGGCACTCTAGCCCAGGCAACAGAGTGAGACTCTGTCTCAAAAAATTAAAAAAAAAAAAAAAAGTCATGGGTGCCTCATTCTGCAGAGTCTCCACCAGCAATGTCCTCTGGCCCTCACAGCACAACAAAGGAAAGGGCCCCATCTTCCCACCTGGCACTAGACTCCTCTCCAAGAACAATGTCTTTGTCACCCTCATCTCTTCCCTAAAATTGTAAAGTCCCTAAAAGCACAACTTTAAAAGGCTTTGTACACCTATTTCAGAAGAAAAGAGGAAGTCAGGGGCCCTTGGCAGGCATGTGTGTGTGGCATGGAGAGGCACCCCTTGGCTCAGAGCATGGGGGACAGAGCCAAAGACACGGCCCCAGGGGCACTGCGGGGTGGAGGGGACATCCCAGGAGAGGTGAGCACTCTGGGCTTGTCTCTATTTCCCTTGATGCTCTGCGAGGCAGGATACACCTGCACACACCCAGGTTAATTATCTCTAGGACCCTTATACCTGGGAGACATAAGGCAATTCTATAGCTCCCTGCAGGGATAGAGCCTGAGACTACCCAGCTAAAAGCTTAGTTGGGAGTGGAGGGAGAGAAGAAAGCTCACAAAGAAGCCAGAGAAAGGGTAGGATTTTCTGATGGGCACAAGGCTCAGCTGGGGGCCCAGAAAATGGTGTCAGCCGGAGAAACAGGTAGAGATAGGCCAGAGCAGCGCTTGGGAGCAATTCCTCCCCCAGCGCCCACACCCTAACGGCTTTCCACAAACCCCACCCTGCAGATCCCATCTTCAGCAAAGTAGTGAGTAGATCATGCCCTGAGCAGGTGCTAGGCACAATTGCTCTGAACACCTCCCATGAGCCTTTCAAGATCCAAGCCAGCCCCACCAGCTCAGCTTCCACCTCCAAGCCAGGCTCCTCCACACCCCACGCCCTGGTGTCCCATCTCTGTGTATGTCTGTGGGCAGACGTCCCTGGCTTGCCAGGTAAAAAGTCACCTCCCAACAGGCAGGCCCCACATTCTTCCCCTCAGACCCAAATCTTCCAGAGGTAGGCAAGCCCCATGCCGCTCAGTGGTCAAGACTCTGACGGGATGACTACGCCACCCCTGGGTGCCCCTGAAGGAGGAAGCTGCTTAGACAGCAGCCTCATTTTCCCCATCTGTAAAATGGGGACAGTCACCCCTATACCTTGAGTGAGGCCAGCCCTGAGCCCAGGTCCTACTCATCAGCCCTTGTGTCCCCAGCAAAGTCTACTGCAACTCCCTTCAGCAGCTCTCAGGAGGAGACCCGGTGGCCCAGGTTCCCTCCCTCTGACTGAACCTGGCACCTCAACTCTGAATGTCCCTCCAGGAAGTCATCGGCCACAGAGGTGTAAGAAAGAACACAGAGCTGGTCGCTGCCCTGGTGACTACACTGGTACAAGACTGCTCTTGGTGACAGCAGACCAGGTCACAAGCAGGGGAGGGCCAGTAGGAGCTGCTCGCTCCCCCGGAAAGAAAAGTCCCCTGATGGGGCTGAAACCCAGGGAGGGAAAAACAATTCGAGACCAGCCTGGGCACACAATGAGACCCCACCTCTACAAAAATTAGCCGGGCATGATAACACACACCTATATAGCCTCCAAACCGAGGTACCAGCCCCGTTCTGAGGCAACCAAGTCACCACAGTCCTCGGGGGACCACAGGAAGAAATATCTCCCTCTCTCACCCACAGTGACAAAAGCACAGTTCCTTAGGTTTCACTGGATGACCCAACTTAATGAACGGTCCCCTCCTTTGAGAATGCCTCATAACACCATGGCGTTCACACAGGTCCTGGGTCTGATACAGGCATTTGGATACCAGTGGTTTGAATCCCTACCACTTATTAAATGAGTGAGCTGAGCCTCAGTTTCCTCATCAGTAAAATGGGGATAAAGAGTACCAGCCTCGCAGGGTTGAGTGTGACAGTACACGCAGAGAGCTTGGCCCAGAACCAGGCACATAGCAGTCAACGGTTCATATATTTTCCTGCAGGCCCCGTCTGCACACCAGCGAGAGTCGCTGCAGGGAAAGCTGGGCCAGGTGACCAGACGTGGGCAGGGATAGAGGACATCTAGCAGCCCATAGAGAGGTCACAGACCTTCCTGCACGATGACTCCAGAGCAGGATTGCCGGGCCTCAGGGAGAGCTAACCCACCCCACAGAGACACTGCCGTGGTCTGATGACAGGGAGGACAGGGGATTAGGACAGAAGGGTCGTCTCACTATCCTACTTGCTAGGGATGCTTGGACCAGGCAAGGGTCGTGAGGTCACAAGTGCAATGACAGGACAACCCATGTAGTCAGCAGCCTCCAAGATGACCCTCAATGATCCTTGCCTACTATTCATGCCCTAGTATAGTTCCCTGCCAGGCTGACCTTTGTAGCTAATAGGATACTATAGAAATAATGGCATATGATTTCTAAGACTAGGTAATAAAAGACATTGTGGCTGGCCTCCACCTTGCTCCCTTGGCCAGCTTACTCTGGGGGAAGCCGGTCGCCATGTCAAGATCATTCAAAAAACCCTATGGAGAAGCCTACAAGGTGAGGAACTGAGCCCTCCTACCAACAGCCAAAACCATTTGCCAAGCATGTGAGTGTACCACCTTAGAAGCAGATCCCCCAGCCCCAGTCAAGCTTTCAGATGACTGGCAACCTCAAGACACCCTGAGCCAGAACTGCCACTCAAATAAACTGCTCCTAGGCTGGGCATGGTGCCTCAAACTTTGGGAGGCTGAAGTGGGAGGATCACTGAGGCCAGGAATTTGAAGCCAGCCTGGGCAACACAGTGAGACCCTACCTATACAAAAAATACAAAAATGAGCAGGGCATGGTGGCATTCACCTGTAGTCCCAACCACTCAGGAGGCTGAGGCAAGAGGATCCCTTGAGCCCAGGAGTTTGAGGTTGCAGTGAGCTATGATAACACCATTGCACTCTAGCCAGGGCAGCATGAGACCCTATCTCAAAAAAAGAAAAAAAACTGCTCCCAAATTCCTGACCCATAGAAACTGTGAACATAGTAAATATTGATTGTTGTTTTAAGTGTTGGGATAATTTGTTGCCCAGCAATAGGTAACTAATAGTCAGCAAGTCTCTCTCTCCAGAGATCCCCAAGTAAAGCCCCCATTCCCACTCAGAGCCTCAGCTCCATCTTTTCTGCAATGCAGGGCTAGGGTGGGTGAGCAAGGAGCCTGGCCCAGGCCCTACAGCTTAGAAAGCCCAGGAGACAGGAACTTTTTCCCAACCAGTATGTTAGACTCACCTGGAGACTTTTTACAAATGACCCTTAATCCCAACAGGTCATTTAAATCAGGGTCTTTGGGGTGGAGCCCAAGCATGTAATTTTTTAGGGATCTACATGATGCCAACATATAGCCAAGGCTGAGAATCACTGCTCTAGAGCAGGCTTCATTTACAGACTCCAGGCCAGCCCAGAGACATTCAGGGTCTGCTGGTGCAGAAGAAGAGGAGGCAGACGGAGCGAGAGGACCTTGGTCTAGGCTGCCGCTGCTGCCTGGCTTCCAAAGCCCTCTGCCTTCCCTGCATATAATGCACCTCTAGCCAGATAGGTGTCCTCACCTGCCTTTGCTCTCACACCACTGCACACAGCCACGTCCTCCTCCCCTCCCCCTCTGCAGCTCCAAGGCCCACTCAGGTGCAGCCTCTGCACCAGGACTACTCCCTTAGAGGAGAGGACCCAGGGTACAGGGATGGGGTCTAGCTCTGAGTGATCTGTTTCCTCACCTGTAAGATGGGAGTTGCCATCACATCTGCTCTGATCTCTACTGGGTCAGAAGCTCCTGGTCAGAAGTCCATGGAGAAACCTATATTTGTATGTCTTGTCTCCCCCAAGACACAGCCTTGCCTGGCACTGCATTAGTCCCTGGAGAGGACACAGTCATGGATTAGAAAGACCCAGCCCTGCCCTGTAGCTCACAGCCAGGTAGCCCAATAAAGGTCACGGTGAATCAGGAAGAGGATGGGAAGAGGCACCTAATGGGGCTGCGGGAGGAGGCAGAAGACATTTCCAGGAGAGAGAAGTGAGTTCCAGCCAGAGGAACCACATGTGCAAAGGCTCGGAGGCACTGCTTACAATCAACTCTCATGGCATGAAACCAACACCACCGCTCTCCCTCTCTCCCAGAACTTACCTCTGGTCCCCTGCCAAGCACTCACCTGAGCCCCTCCAGTGACAGCAGCAGCCTGGGGAAGTCGGGAATCCCAGCACCAGGTGGGGAGGACACATCACATCTTATCTCCGGCATCCACCCCTGCACTGGGCTTTCCCCAGCCCCACCCCTGCAGGCATGGAGGGCGAGCCCTGACTTCCCTGGCAAGTCCTAGACAGGTAAGCTCCCCAGCAGTGGTGCCCTGGGGCAGGGCAGGGCAGGGTGGCTGCAGAGAAGTTTGGTGAGGGTTACTCTGTGCCAGGCACTGTCTGAGGCACTCAGGATACAACAATGGCCAGAAGCCTCCCCTCTAGGATCTGACAGGTCAGAATGACAAGTGTCACAGTGAAAAGAGAAGCAGAGTGGGAGGACAGGTCGCTGCTCTGTGCAGGGAGATCAAAGAAAGCCTCTGCCAGGTGAGCCTGGAGCACAGGGCTGTGTCCACCTCCTGGGGAATTGCTGAAAGACAGGACATTAGGGGGCAGTTGAGGGTGGGGTCAGGATGACTCAGGTAACCAGGCATGACATTGCTGGGATGAACCCAGACCAGCTCTGTGTCAATTGGTGGTCCCCTTGGCCCTTCCCAAAAAGCCTGTGTTGTCAGAGGGACAAACAAAGCCAAATACCTTGGTACAGGACCCGCAGGTGGGAAGCAGGCCCAGGTGGCCTGATTCCTGAGCCCAGCTCTGTCCCTGGGGCTCTCACCAGGGTTGGGAGAGCTTCTCCAGGCCCCGCCCCTCGCGGGCACGCCCCCAAACACAGTGCCTCTTCATCAGACATCACCTGCAGGCACGGCCCTGACACCCTGATGTGAATCAGTGTCCCCAGCTTCACGCTGCACGGTGACCCACCCATTCTGCAGACGGGGCACTTGTTCCCTGGGATGTGAGCTGGCAGATGAGGGGGTGGCTTCCCGGTGGGGCTTCTCCCCTCTCTCTGCCAAGAGCCGCAGCCTCACAGTTCTGGGGTGAAGGAGAACAGCCCAGTCAGCACTTTCCACTGACTCTTTCAAAACCACTTACAAGAACTGAGGCTTGTGAGAAGCTCAGCCCGGGCGCAGTTCCCCCTCGGCGGCCCCTCGTGACTCTGCACAAAGCCCAACTATGCTTTCGGCTCCAGCCCCTGGGGGAGGGGGGTCTCCTGTAAGCCCGTCTTTTCTCCTGAGCCACAGGGTCCCACTCCGTCCAGCCTGGGACCTGCGCAGAGACATGGCAGCCCCAGTGGCAAACTGTCTGAGGTTTGCTGGGTCAAGGCAGCGTTTGTTGGGGGGAAGAGCCCTCCTCCACTTTAAACGCTTTTCCAGCAAAACTGCCTCTCTTACGGTCCCCACACAACTCAGTTTATCACAGAGCAAAGGGGGCATGCATGGCCACAAAATGGAAAAGGAAAACATAACCAAGAAAAACCCAGACGTCAGATGAACGCCGTAGCAAACCTCTATTTATTTTACCCTTCCTGTGCCAGGCACGGTGCTGGGCACTTTCCGTTCATTGCAACCCTTCATGCGAACACCCTGCTGCCCATTTTACAGATGAGCAAACAGACGCAGAGAGGTGCGCAGGCGTGATGGAGGCCACCCAGATAGAGTGAGAGGCAGGGCAGGGCCTGGCAACACTGAGCTCGGCTCTTTCTGCTCAACCCTTGCCTAGTTTTCAGGCCCCCATTCAGCCTCCCGGCAGCAAGCCCGGGGACAGCCCTAGGACTGCCCTCAGCTCGGCTCTTCTGCCTTCCCCCTCCCCACATACTGACACCACACACATTGTGCCAGTCACTCGGGGCTGGCAGGAGATGTCTCAAAGCCTGGCAGCTCACCCCAGCTTCACTGCCAAAGCCTGGGGCTGCCACAGAGAGGCCACCTGCCTCCTGGCCTGGGCGCCTAGCAGGGTGGGCTGCAGGCCACCCTGGCCTCCCTGCCCCAAGGTGCTGGCTTAGGCTTGCCAGGCACTGCAAAAGCCAAACCACAGCCCTTCGCCCTCAGTTTCCTCCTCCGTAAATGGAGTCAGGGATGTTGTCTAACTGCTTTTGCCAGCACAAAAGGAAATTCAAAGAGCAGCTGACTCTTAACTCCCTCTATCTAGACAGTCACCTCCTCTCACTGGCCCGGGATTCTCCCCTCCTGGTGACTTCAGGGTGCTTTAACTGTGCCCTCCTACGGCGTGCACAAGACCACGCAATTAAGGGTGCTCCGTAAAGTTTTGCCCTCAAGCACAGCCCCGGACCCAAGCAAGAGCTGGAACCAGGTTCTCAAAAGCCACTGGTGTTCATTTCAAAATGCACATGTGGGCCCCCGGCCCATGACTTAATCCATAAAACACCTACGGAGTTAAGACGCGGCGTTTGGACAGTAAACATATTCTTCAGGCCCTTGTATTGAGTTCAAAGAGAGACTTAATAACTCACCAGCTTTTGAGATCAAGAAAAGTCTGTTCTTAAAATTCTATCATCATGGTTATCGCTATTTTTCTCTGAATACGTCAGAGGCAGAGAGTACAGCGCTAAGCATTTCACATGGAATATCTCAACCCTCACATCGGTACCCCCATGCAACAGGGGAGAAAAGTGACGTTCAAAGAGGTTTCACAACCTGCCACCCCACAGAATGAGCGCCAAACTTTACTTAGTAAGATACTAAGCCCCACCTCCAAGACTTACTCTTTTTTAAATCTAACCAAGGAGTCAAGTTCATTGTCTTTCCTTGCGTTACTTTTTCAACTCAGAACCTTCTCAGATGAACTCACGAGGTTTCGCATTGTGTATGATGTCTTAAATGAATGTTTCAAAATAAAAGCATGTACAAGGGCCCTGTGTGTTTAACATTCAAAAGCATCCTTTAAAAAAAATCTTTCCTAAGGATGTTTGCCCATTAGTGGTCCTGGGTGTCTCCTGCTTGAGTCATCCCAAAATCTAGCTGACTCAGGGTCTCCCTTTTTGCCTGCAAAGAGTATCCCTCCCTCCCCACCCCGCCAGGACCTGGAGTGCAGGCAGCTGAGCTAGGCTAGCCCAGGGGGGCTGGTTTGGGTGGGGCCCTTTCTTCAGGTTTGAGGACAGGCTCTGAGGGGGCTGTGGGGTGAGAGAGGGCATAGCGCCAGGTGTCCCACAGCCTGGGTGTGAACCCCATCCTGCCTAGCTCAGGCCTCATGGGGCTGAGTGGGGAGGACAGGAACTACGTGTCTGCCAGGGCCCGGCGCAGAGTTGGCAGGGGTGGCTAGGTTCTTTGTTCTGTTTTCTAATAAGTTACAACTCATTTCCAAGTACTTCTCCTCCTGGCCTTAAATCACACCTTCCTTAATACCTTCCCCCTAGAAGCAGGTAGAGGTTAAGGGAATCTAGACGGAGGGGAGCAGGGGTGCTGCATTCTCCCCCAGCCGGGCCACCCCACTCTGCCTGAACCCAGATGCTTCTCTCCCTCCTCCATCCTCCCGACCCTGGATGTTGAGAGCCCTGGGCTCCTGCCTGTTTGAGGAAGACAGACAAGAGGGCAAAGGACAACAGGAGACAGCAGCTGGGGCTGGGTAAGAGCCTACCCAGCTCCCTACCAGGGTCTCCCTGAGAGCCATCGTCCCCCCAGCAGCCTGCAAGCACCTGCCATTGCCTCTCTGCAGCTCCTCCTCCTGGGTAGGAGTAATGCCACCCCCAACCTGAGCTGCTGAACAAAGAGTCCTCACACTGCACCGGAAGTGAGGTGTAACAGGGTAAGACAGGGTAGCCTCATCACTGTCCTGAGGATCTGAGGATGAGGGTCACATAGGCAACCTGACCACTCCCCACACTTTGAGCCCATGAAGGGACACAGCCACTCCATGGGAGGTCCTGCGCACGTGCATGCACACACACACACACACACACGCACACCCAGCCCACCATCACTGTACATTCCAGCCACGTTTCTCACTAACGCACTGCTCTGATCACATCACTGCCCTGCTCAAAAACCTTCAGTGGCTCCCTGTGGCCTAATGAAGGAAGGCAGGTCCCTGATGCCTCCTCCCTACCTGTGGGCCACCTGTCTCCTACACACACACACCAGGATCCTCTGACTCCCAAACCCAAGCATATGACTTCTCATTCTGCCCAAAGCTGCCCACCTGGCTGGCCACCCCTCCAGGAAGCCAGTCCTGGCTACCCTCGTCCTCACTCTCCCTTCTCCTCTAAGACTGCTCAGGTCTAGCCAGGACTCCACGCCAAGCCTCACGCTCCTCTCTGCTGGCTTTTATGCCTCTCATGTCCGCAATGAATGTCCCCTTGCAGGGTCCCTCCTAGAAGAAACTGCCTCCAGCCATGTTAATCACACCAGTAAGAGCTGCCACAGATATTCCAGTGTCACAACGACCCCACAAGGGAGGTAATATGATCCCCATGGTGCAAATGGGGAAACAGCAACAGAAAGGTTTGGCTTCTTGCTCTGAGGTCACAACCCTGCTCTGTTAACCTGTGAGATGAAAGGCTGGGAGAACTTGTAGAGCAAGGAGGAGGCAGGAGGTACAGGGCAAAGGCCCTCCCAGAATCTGGAAGCCCCAGGCCTGGCTACCATGGGGTTCTGGGCACCAGAAGTTCCCTCCAGTTCCCTTCCTCATGCACCCAGTGAAGGTGACCTGTTGCCACAAGAACCCAGGGCTGGCTTTGGGCCCAGGTCACATCCAGGCCATCCCTTCCTCTGTAATGCCCTTTTCTTCCACTGACTATCTGAATGTGCCCAGCCCATGCCACCAAGTCCAGGAAGCTATCCCTCCATCCTTCCTTTCCTCCCCGCCATTTCTGGGCCTGCCCACCATCCACATTTGTGGTCCGCCAGTGAACAGCACCCTTCCACATCAGCTCTTCACAAAGGGTGTCTGTCGGCAGGATATTATTTGGAAGTCTTTAAATGATGTCCACAGTCAGATCAGTTTGGGAAACAATAAATGGTTTCTCTTCTACAGGACTTATCAGAGCCTTTAATTCTCTTAAATGCATTCTGAACTTCCCACAGGGTATGGAGTGAATTTGCCAGTTTCCACCCTTATTTGTCCCTGAACACTTGAGTTTGCTCAGAACAGTCTTTGAGAAATGCCGCCCCCTCCCACCCCAGGAGGACAGCCTGGCACAGAGGCAGAGATCAAAGGGAGGTGTGATTGGCGGCCTTGTGTGTGGGAGGGCTATCTGGGGGGCTCAGACTGAGAGCATGTCATCTCCCACCCTGCCAGCCCCTCTCAGCACTGCGCAGGGCAGCAGACCTTTTGCCCTCAGTGTCTGCCCTCCCCCCGCTTCCTTTGAGTGTGGTGACTTAACCACCCCCCTGCCAGCATCTGAGGGGACCTCAACTGACCAGTGCCCTGAGATACCCGTCCCAGCACATGAAGAGCCTGGAGAGCAAGGGGCCTTGGGAGACACCCCCAAAGCAAGCTGGACAGGTTTTTCCAAGCAAATTGCTAATTCTACTGCTTCATTAGCATGCTAGTTTTAATATTAAGCCAAAATGAAAATGTGTTAAGCTGCCACGCTGGGAAGATGAATGCCCCACCTAACAAACACTGTGACGTCCCCCCTTCCTCCCAGCAGGACACTGAACCCCTCAGCTTACAGATAAGGAAACTGAGGCCTCACAGGGGAGCAGACACTTGCCTGTAGTGGCCCAGCCAGGGGCAGAACCAAGAGAAGCATCCAGGCTCCCCAACTCCCATGTGCACGAGGGAGGTAGCCAGAGTGGGATAAGACCCCGACAGCAGCTCAAGTAACCATCAGCGACAGCATCAAAGATTCACACGGGCCAGGACAAGGGACACTACACACACTGGGGGTGATGGCCCGGCAGCTGGGGAGACTGAGGGCTTTTATGAGAACATGTCACAGCTGGAGCTGGAGGGCTGGAGTCAGCTGTTTCCCCAATCTCTTGGCCCCGCCCTGGCTGGAGGAAGGGTGCTAACCCCAGATTGGCTACCCACAGCGCCAGACTCAGCTGTGGACAGAGATAAGGCACCCTCCATGCTGTCTGCATGTCACCCTGCCCTGAGACATAGTGACCCAAGACACCCCCTCGTGGTCTTAGGAGCCCCTCACAGTCAGGGGCTCTGCAAATCAGGCCTATGTTCCTGGCCTGAGACCCAAGTACCCAGAGGCCCCTCACCCAGCCCCACCTCCCAACAGAGTGGCCCTCTTGCACCCCATGTCCCCTACACACTCCTCTCTGCCTGGCCCCAGCCTCACCTGCACCCCCTGGAGCCCCCACACAGGCAGTTCCTACACCTCCCCTGACACAGTCTATAGGAGCCAAGGCAGTTCCCTTTACCTGTTCCGGGCCCCCCTGAACTACACCTGTCCCTCAAGACCATAGTCTAAATCCTGGCTGCAGAAAGCAGAGCCCATGGACCAGTAGTGCTGCATTGCCCAGGAGCTTATTAGAAATGCAGAGTCTCAGGCCTCACCCCAGACCTGCTGAATCAGACAGGACAGACCTGTATTTTAACAAGTTGCCTGGGTAACCCACGTGCATTAGTGTTTGAGAAGCACTTTTATAGACCACTGCTCTAATCAAGTCATTGCACCCATAGCCTATAACCTTCAATGGCTCCCCAGGGCCTGGTGAATCAAAGCCAGACTCAGCAGCTTGGCAGTCAAGGCCTTGCCCAGCCTGGCTTCAACCCACTTCTCCAGGCCTGGGCTCCCACTCCACCCTGGGAATGCCAATCCCCTCCTCTGCCAGCCAAAGCTGCCCAGGACTTCAGGACCCTCTCAAAGCACCACCTCCTCCAGGACAATGATCTGAACCGCACCCCATCGTAGCACACCTGGCATGGCTCACTGTTATTTCCTGGAGAGTGGACCATGTCCAGTGTTCCCACTGCCTTGGAGTACCAGGCTGGGGGCACAAGAGATGCCAGGGGCCAACTGCACCAAACAAGGCTCAGTGTCTAGTTGTCAGGAAGTCCACCCTCAGCTCTGGCCTGCCCACCTCAGTCTCTGCCACAGTCTTCACCTCAACTCAGAAGACAAGGACTTGGGCACCGTGGACAGGCCTCCTCCGTGCTCCCCTGCCACACAGAGAAGGGAGCACCTCCTGACAATCATGAAGCCTGGTGAACTTCCCATAGCAATGTATTTGCTCTGTGCCTCAGTTTCCCCAAATGCAGAAGAGAACACCCATCCACCCTGCCTCCCTCTCTTCCTTCCAGACAGATGGGCACATCCCCTCAACTCTGTGGCTCAGAATATGGAGGACATAGAACCTATCCTTGTGTACTCGGCAAACCCTTCCTCAGCCAGCCATCCAGGTCCCTGGGAGGCCAGGTCACTGGCCCAGAGGTGTCCTCATTCCCAAACAAGAAAGCCTCTCAGGCAGAGCTGCCTCACCCTCCTCCCTCCTTCCTGGCCCAGTTCCTCGGGCCCAGCTCCCGTGGGAAGTCCCTGCTCCTTCACACTGGGTCTGCAAGGAGAAGGCTCTCAAGCACGTAACCCATAGAGTTCTCCTGGCCTCTACAATCACCAGGGAGCAAAGAAAAATGTCTCTCTAATCCCATTTTACAGACAGACAAAAAGAGGTCAGGGCAGGGCCAACAGTGAAGTCGATTAAGTTTCCAATTCCCATTTGTCTGTTTCGCCAAATCTGCTTCCACATTTGACCTGGCCCAACTCAGACCCCAACCCAGGTTTCCCAAGGCTGAGCCTTAAGCTCCACGTCACGGCATTCTAGATGGAATCCAAAACAGGCCAGCTCATCCACAGAGCCCCTATCTGACCTCCCTGTCCTCTCCCAGGAGGCTGGGATTTTAAGAGGCCGATGATGAGGGCTATGCTAAACCAGAGGGTAACATTCTAACAGTAGCATCTCAAGCGGATGGCTGTTTTTATACCAGAGACTCTAGACCTCCCCAGCACCCAAAACCACAGTGTGCATGACGCCCAGCTCCTTAGCCTGGGTCCAGAGGCCCTCCTGGAAGAAAAAGTGGGGCATGAAGCAGAGAAACTCAGTCACCCACTCTGAGCCAGGACCCCTTCTACCATAGAGGGTGTGATTTCTTTCCTACCTCCCCACCAAGGCCAGGCACCTCTGGGAGGCAGGAAAAACCTCATCTGTTGAGAAGCACTCAGCTGGTGTGTGTCTGTGAGGCACGAGAGAAGTGGCAGCATGGACTGGTTTAAGGCCTGGATTCTGGAGCCAGATTGCTTAGATTCAATCCTCCCTCTGTTAGCTCTATGACTGTGCCTCGGTTTCCCCATCTTAAAAATGGGAATAAGACCTACCTTCTAGAGCTGTTAAGAGGATTAAAGGAGTTAATATTTGCAAAGTCCTTAGAACAATGTCTGGTACCCAGTGAGTATACCAGGACCCTGCCCCCACCTCTTGGTCTGATTTCTCCCAACAGGGATACCCTCCTTGTTCCTATGCCAGCTCGAGGCCTTTCCTAGGCATGCCAGCCCAACCCCAAATGTGGACCACCAGCCCCTAGTTCCAATGGCCACCTCATGGTGATTCCTTGGTCCATCCCTGTCCCCCTGTCCAGGGCCTAGCTCCCTCCCTTCCAGATCTGAGGTCCCCTGACTCTTGGCCTTCCATTCTGAGAGTACCAGCCACACAACTCGACACTCAACTGGCTCCTCCGTGTAAAAAGAAGAGCTATGGGTAGAAAGACAAAAGTCTATAGGGAGACCCCCCAGGGCTGGGCACCCAGCAGTCACTCAAGGGAATAGGCTGAAATAAATCCCTGCCTGCCTAGGCTGCCCCCATCTCCTGAGTTAGAAAATCTCCCTCCTACCTAACACATACACACACACACACACACACACACACACACACACACATCCCTCTGTTGACCCAGCTTGGATTTCCACCAAAGAAAGCAGAGAAAAATCATTTACCCCTAACCCATAGACTCACATCCTGTGGGCACCCCAAGCTCCCTGGACTCCCCTATAGGATACAGGGCCACCCTCAAGCCACCGTACCTTCTCCACTTCCCTTTTTCACATCGCATTGGCCCCCTTTGATTCTTACAGCAATCTGCACAACTGCTTTTGTGGAAAGAAAATAAAAATCCTCAGGGTCACTTGAGGTTTAGAGGGAGTTCCTGTGTAGACTGCAATACCTACCCCTTTCTGCCCAGCACAGCCCCAACCTGCCGCCTGGCTCCAGATTTCCTGGGCATCAGCTACATGCCAGGCACCATGCTAAATAAACAGCAATGGTCCATTCAGTACAGGTTCCAGCCCCTAAGAAGCCAGACAAAGTAAACATTCACCTGTCACAAATGGCTATGGACTATGGGAAATATGATAAAGTCAGCAAGTCAGGTGCTATGATGAATTACAGGGGAGGAGAGGCCCTCTACCAAGACTGGGAAGGCATTTGAGGAACATATAATTAAGTTGAGACCTGAAAAATAAGAAGGAGCAGAGCCAGTCCAGTAAAGAGTACTAGAAAAACACTCCAGGAAGAGAAGATAGCACGAGCAAAGGCCCTGGGGCAGGAAAAAGCTTAGGGTGTTCAAAGGGCAGAAATGATTCAGCTGTGCCCATCAGGGAGCATGCAAAGGGGATGATGGTCAAGATAAGGCTGGGGAGGTCAGCTGCAGCCAGATCATGGAGGGTCTGATAGGCCAGGGAAAAGCTTTGAAATCTTATGCAAGCACACTAGTGAGCTATCAAGGATTTTAGAGACATGAGATGATCTACTTAAAATTTTCTGTATCATTCTTGTTGCTCTGCTAAAATGGATCAGAGGAAGACAAGGGCAGACCTGGGGAGAGGGTTAGCTACTGCTACTACAGCATTCAGGCAAGGCTTTTTTAGGGGAGTTGGGGAGGACAGGGTCTCAATCTGTTGCCTGGGCTAGAGCACAATGGTGTCCTCATAGCTCACTGCAGCCTCCAACTCCTGGGCTCAAGCAGTCCTCCTGGCTCAGCCTCCCAAGCAGCTGGGACTATAGGCACACGCCACCACACCCGGCTAATTTTTTTTATTTTTTGTGGAGGCAGGGGTCTCTCTATATTGCTCAGGCTGGTCTCAAACTCCTGGCCTCAAGCAATCCTTCTGCCTCGGCCTCCCAGAGTGCTAGGTTTACAAGCGTAAACCACACTCGGCCATTCAGGCAAGACTGAAAAGGTAGTTTGGACTGCAGCAGGTGGCCTACGGCACTGACAGTAGAGTAGGAGTGCAAAGAACAAGGCTGAGATATTTTCTGTGACAAGAAGCAAAAAGACTACCTCTTGGAGGAGTTGATGCCACCTGATTTCCCGCCTTAAAAGGTGAGTGGATTATGGGCCATTTACTGAGACGGGAAGGCCTGGGGAACATCATGTCTGGGGAGTGCAGTCCGGGCTCTGTTTCATCTGCACTAAGGTTTTTGTCATCTGGGACATCACAAGGCATCAGATGGGAGCTTAGACAGAGAGGCTGGGGCTGGAGATCAAATCTGCTATTTAAAATCATGAGAATGAAAATGATGTACATTTAAGATCTGTGTGTTTATAAATTAATGCTTGATTTTTAAAATCATAAAGAATGAATTAGGAAAAAATAGAATGAATTAGGGGGGATATAAATAGAAAGGAAGGGGAAAGGGGAGTCTAGAGAGAGCAGGGGGCTGGGGACAGAGCCCTGGGGCCCCCCAGCATCTAGAGTTGAGTGAAGGAGCTGTCTGAAAAGACCAAGGAAGGGGCAGCCAGGAAGGGAAGAGGAAAACCGTGAGGAGCCAAAGGAGGACATTGGTTCTAGGGGAAAGGAGTATTCAAGGGGACCAAGAGAGGGGGAAGAAGATCTGCTGTGGGGGCGTGGAAATCACTGGCGACCCTGGCTGAGGCAGTTTCAGTGAAGGGGTGGAAGGGAAGTCAGTCCAACCGGCTGAAGAACGGGGTGTGCCCTCCAGGTGCAGGCACAGCCAGCTCTCCGGAGCAGCTCTGCTGTGAAGAGAAGAGGGTCCCTAGGTGGAGGGCAATGAGGGATCAAGGCAAAAAAGGGGCTATAGAATGGGAGGTGGAAGGCAAAGCATGTTCTTACTGCCGCTGTGAATGATCCAGAGCGAAAGAAACCTACTTCTAACACTGGAGAGAGGGAAGGTCACTGAGTAATGGGGGACAGGGGTGGGGCCTTGGGGCCCAAGCGGAGGCACTGGCCAGCGGCAGGAATTGCGATGCCTCCACCCGGGATACCACCTCCCCGCCCCCCAAGGGGCCATCTAGCACTGTGCCTGGAACAAGAGGGAAGGGGGCAGAGGTGGCAGAATGCAAATGTGGGGGCATTCACTTCACGCACTTTCATATGCCCGCCTACCCGGCACTCCCTCCATTCACGCCCAAGCCCGATGACCCCCTGCCAGGCACCTGCTGCTTGCTCCAACCACGGGCAAGTTACCCTAGCCGCCTGGTACGTGCGTGATGTGCCACCACCAGCAGGTTCTGCAAACAACCTGCGGGCTCTTCACACTACACGTGCCAGACACTGCGCCTAGCTCACCGGGCCGAGCCCCTGCTGGTACAAGCTCCGAGGGGTCCGCTGGCCCCTGCCCCCCCAGGGTCGTGGCTTCCCTCCGCCCCTCCCCCAAAGCGAGCACCCCAACGCACCGACTCCTTTCTGAGCCTGGCTCCCGCCAAGCCCCGGCCAACCTGTGAGCCCCTAGTTGGCCCTTCGGAGAGAGCTGCTCCCCACCCTGTCCGGGCCCCCCAGAGGAGACCACCTGACTCCTGGAGCCCAGAGGGAGGGCAGCCCAGCTTTCTCCCTGTGTCCTGGACATCGTCCCGCAGCTTTCTCTCCTGTCCCCAGTGCCCACCCTCCAGGACGCCCGAGTCGTCGCGGGGAGTCCGCGCCCGGCTTTGTCTGCGCCCACAGGGAGCGCCTGCCGGGTGCCCGGGGCGCTCCCCTCCCTCGCGCAGCCCGCAGGGTCCCGCCTGCCCTCCACCCCCGGCGCCTGGGCCGGACCCGCGCAACCCTCGCCGCGGGATCGCCGCCCCCGGGGCCACACCAGTGCTTTCCCCAACCGGAGCTAGGGGGGCGCGGCGCCCACCGCTCTCCTAGAGCCTCCCGGAACGGCCCGCACCCCGGCCCGAGCGCCCGAGCGCCGCGCTGGCCGCCAGAGCCGCGGGCCGGCCGAGCCCTCGGGAGCCGCTCCGGGCCCCTCACTCTCTCGCCGCGGCCGCAGCCCCCGCCTGAACCCGGGGGAGGGCTGAGGGCCGGGGCCGGGGCCGGGGATCGGACGCGCGGTACCTTTCCCTGCTGAGCCGGGGAAGTGAGTCTTCGGCGAGCGGCTCTCCGGCCTCGGCCTCCTCCGCCTCTCCTCTGCCGCCAGCCGCCTGGCTTCCTCCTCCAGCCGCCGCCGGGACCGTAGGGGCCCGAGCCAGCCGCCGCGGCCTGTGTGGGGCCCCGCTCCGCCTCGCGTCCCCTACCCACCCCGCTCCGGCCCGGCCCTCTGCTCCGCCTCTGGGCGGGGACGCGCCGAGCCCCTCCCCGGCCCGCCCCGCGGGGGACAGGGAAGCTAGAGGCCACTGAAGCCGGGACTGCGGTGTCCCTGCCTGGGAAGCCCTGGTTCGGCGCTCCCACCTGACCCACACCTCCTCCCCCGCTCCCTAAACTAGACCCCACAGGGGACCCACCACGGGGCAGGCCCTAGTGCAGAGCTTAGGTCAGCACGGGCTCAGAAGCCAGAAGGTGGCCCTGGAGAAGGTGTTTGATGCTGCCCTGCAAGAAGGAACCGCTTGGAAACAGGCTTCAGGGCAGGGACAAGTGAATTTCAGGTCAGGTTTCTTCTCAGTAGAAAAGGCCTATCATGGACCAAGTTGTTCTACCCACTGGAAGCCTCTTCTCCCCACCCCTTTCCACAAACTCCTTTGCCCCCTTGGAGTTAAATGTCAGGTTAAATGTCATACCCTCCTCTGTGAATCCTTCCCTGTCACCAATGAGAGCAAAATGTTTATGAGTTAGATTTCCTGGGTTTGAATTCTGCCTCCATGTGGGCTCAGAAAAGTTACTTAATCTCTTTGCTTCTTCCTCATCTGTAAAATAGCATTAATGAATGGTAACTCCCCCAAAGTTTATTAAATAAAAATATTAGCATGGACTTGATGGACTACAAATGATGGGAAACTACTCACATTGGCTTGGTGTAAGCAGAGGATTTATGTGCTCACATAACAGAAAACTCCAATGGTACCAAGACTGACTCGAGTACCAAGAGTCTCAAAAAATATCAAGGCCGGGCATGGTGGCTCACGCCTGTAATCCTAGCACTCTGGGAGGCCAAAGCCGGTGGATCGCTCAAGCTCAGGAGTTTGAAACCAGCCTGAGCAAGAGCGAGACTCTGTCTCTACTAAAAAATAAAAAGAAATTAATTGGCCAACTAAAAATATATAGAAAAAATTAGCCGGGCATGGTGGCAGATGCCTGTAGTCCCAGCTATTTCGGAGGCTGAGGCAGAAGGATTGCTTGAACCCAGGAGTTTCAGGTTGCTGTGAGCTAGGCTGACGCCACGGCACTCTAGCCCAGGCAACAGAGTGAGACTCTGTCTCAAAAAAAAAACCAAAAAAACAAAATATCATCAAGATTTGTTCTTCCCCTCCCCATCTCTCCTGGGAACAGAGATTCCTTGCAGTGGCAAGTTGGCTTCCAGCAGTTCTAAGCTCCATCCTCATCCTCACAGCTCAAGTCCTCATTTCTTTCAGCAAAAAGCCAAAGTGACACCTCATTGGCTCTGACTGATTTACATAGCATCTGGTCCCTACACCAATCACTGAGGTTATGATATTCAGATTGGCTACCCATCCCTGAATCAAATCCCACCTAATTCGTGTGGATGGAGAGTGAGGCAAGTGTGATTTCAGGGCACTGTTTACCATTCGAAGGGGAATGAACCCAGAGCTGTGTGCCAAGTACACATTAAATTCCCAAAAAATATTTGCCATTGCTGACCTTTATTATATCTCAGGGGTGCCAGTGCCCTTTGAACATACTTCTATGTTTAGGAAACTTTCTATGTCATGAATCCTCCCTCCCCCACCCCACTCCAAAGCCTGAAACCCTCATTCCCAGTCTCCTTTACAGCTGACATGCTGGCATCATCCAGACCCTGCCAACAAGATGCACCATTGAAAACTTGTATATGGAAGGGAGCAATGCAAGGAGGCAGATGCCACCTAGAATCCATCTGGAGGAGAGTAGCAAAGATAGCACTGAGGATATCTGTCTTTGGGGGCAACAGGCAACAGTGGCAGAGATGCTGGAGTACTTGCCAAAAAAATGAAGATGCATGTTTTAGTTGTCCATTGCTACCTAACAAACCACCCCCAAAACTTAGTGACTTAAAACAACAATGATTTATTTTTCACAATTCTTTGGGTTGATTGGGCTCAGCTGGACAGTTCTTCTGCTGCATGTGAGATTGACTAGGGACATTCACTGGAAGCTTGGCTGGGCTGGAACAACCAAAATGGCTTCTCTCTTCCTGGGACCTCTCCAGCAAGATAGCCTACACCTCCTTACAACACGGCAGCTCAGCTTCCCAGAGGATGAAAAAGGAGGCTGCCAAGCATATAAGACCTAGGCTCAGAACAGCCAAGTCATGATTTCTACCACATTCTATGGCTAAAGAAAATCACAAGGCCAGCCCAGATTCAAAGGAAGGACAAATTAACTCTACCTCTTGATGGAAAAGGTGGAATGTTGTATTCATTTGCTAGGCTACCATTACAAAATGCCATGGACTGGGTAGCTTAAGTGACAGAAATGTATTGTCTCACAGTTCTGGAGGGTAGAAGTTCAAGATCAACATGTCAGTAATATTGGTTTCTTCTAGGAAGGAGAATCTGGTCCATGCCTCTCTCCTTGATTCTGGTAGCTTCTGGCAATCTTTGGTGTTCCTTGGCTTATAGATATCTCACCCCCATTTCTGCCATCATCTTCACATGCATTCTTCATGTGTGTGTGCATGTGTGTGTGTGGGGGTTTCTAAACTCTTCTTGTAAGGACAGCAGTCACATTGGATTAGGGCCCACCCTAATGATTTCATTTTAACTTGATTACCTCAGTGAAAACTCTTGAGGTTGAAAAACAAACTGTGTATCCTCTTGTCTCACACCACAACAATCAACACAGAAGACTTCTGTGACCAAATGTATGAGGATTTCTTCTCACAAACAAGTAAGAAATTCTGTAGTGAATACCAGCTGGGCATCTTCTAACCCAATGTGATTCTGATGCTATCTACCTAGAAATAGTGTCAGACCACACAGGTTGAGGGCTCAGTCTCATAACACTACCCCTACTTCAGACACCAGTTGCAAGTACAGGCCTCTGGAACTTCTGACTGATCAGTCTCAAGTTGAGTTTCCCATGACCCCTTCCTTAGGCTGGACTAATTTGCTAGAGCAGCTCACAAAACTCAGGGAAACATGTTTACTGGTTTATTATAAAGAATATTTTAAAGGATTAAAAATAAACAGCCAGATGAAGAAATATATAGGACAAAGTTTAGAAGGGTCCCAAGTGCAGGAGCTTCTGTTCCTGTGGAGGTGGGGTGTACCACCCTCCTGGCATAAGAATGAGTTCTTGTTCACCTTCCTGCAAGTTCAGCTGTCCAGAAGCTCCCTGTACCCTGTCTTCTTGGGTCTTTCACGGAGACTTCATTGGATAGGCATGGCTGAAACATGGACAACTGTGTAGAAATACAATTAGACAAAAAGGGTGTGATCTAATACTAATAGACTGAGCGGGGAAACCCAGCAAATCTGTTCAGATTCTTCTTGGCCTCTCTGTGCAGCATTCCTTCCTCCCAGGTATGGGGCAAGACCTCTTCTGAAATGGGGGTATTACGACCTGCAATCAGATAAGTCAGAGAATTTCTTCATGGGCAGCTCCAAAAGGCAGGGGGGATTAGAGTGTATCTTTTGTTTCTATGGCTTGCCTTGGGGACAAAAAGAAGCAGGTGAAAAGAGAACAGGAGAAGATCAGATAGAGGGATTCTATTTTCTGAGGCCTAAAGTGCCCCAACGTTATAACAAAAGACTGTCTTTCATCTTTATGAGTCTGAAGCTGCTCCAAAGGTACTTCACGAACTAAAGAGAAAAGGGCTCTAGGAGTCATGAGCCAGGAACCATGGATAAACCCCATGTATATTATTATATGTATTATGATATGTATGTGTGTGTGTGTGTGTGTATAAATCAAATATCAGGCCCTATCTCCAAATAAGGTCATATTCTAGGTACTTGGAGTTAGGACTCCAAGATATTTGGGGGAACCACAATTTATCCCATATCAAATGTACACACAGGAATTGAAGGATTCCTTGGCAGCCATCCTTGCAGATGATCTACCACAAGCAGAAGCCCCTAGGAATACCTCTCTGTGGTCTTCAAGAACCGATTTCTGGGGCAGGGAGATTCAACTAGGGCATGAGAAATTTAAACTCTCCTTACAAGTCACATCAGCACCAGCAGCAGCCTTGGGTCTGGGTCTATCTTATCAAGGGGACCTTAGGGCCTGATTGGGATAAAGTGGAGTGGGGCTAAGACGTTGCCTCTTTGTTTCCTCCAAGAACAATGAGGGGAAGGAGGTCAGGCTCAGGTATCTGACTGCCAGCTATGAGCAAATTTGGAAAACTCCATTCTGTCATCTGTAAAATGGGGGTAATGATAAAAAGCCTATCTCTAAGGGTTGTGGTAAGGATTGAAAAGAATAAAGGGTGTGAAAAGTGATGTCTAAGCCATCAAGTCCCCTCCAAATGTCAGTAATTATTAGCATCAGTCTCTGCCACAT
Organism: Lepilemur ruficaudatus; assembly: GCA_963574885.1. Lineage (NCBI taxonomy): Eukaryota > Metazoa > Chordata > Mammalia > Primates > Lepilemuridae > Lepilemur > Lepilemur ruficaudatus. The sequence continues at coordinate 17,297 of CAUYRT010080114.1, read as the reverse complement.
TCATATGGTTGATTGAGACTCCATTTGGTGTTGAAACATTAGTAAAGTATTGATCACAGTCAGACTTCACGTGTGTGGAGCGCTTCACAGTATACAAAGCACTTTCACACCCACCATCACAGGGAGCTGGATTGCCTCATACTATGAGAGCAGAGTAACAAAGAAAGGTTGTAAGAGTATATTAGTTACAGTAATGCTGGCTGTGTAACAAAGAGACCCAAGAATATAATGGCTCAAAATTCTAATAGAAATTTAGATCTCACCCACACAATAGAGCAGTATTCCCAGTTCATAATGGTTTTCCTCCACACAGTGATTCAGGGATCTAGGCTCATTTTATCTTGTGCCACCAGCAACCATTAGAATTTTGTAGTCATCTGCACAAAGCCAGCAGCAGAGGAAAGCCTTTGCTTAAAGAATGACAAGACTTCTACTCACATACCATGTGACAAAAACCCATCACGTAGTCATACCTAACTACTAGGAAGGCTGGGAAATGTGTTCTAGCTGTGTGCTAGGAAATGTGTAGGAAAGTAATATTTGGGTAACAGCAGTCTATCATGAGGGTGTTCATAAAGTTCTAGAAGGGATGGGTCATGTATCCCCAAGGAAGTGGAGTTTCTGGTTGGAGGATGTAATGGGTTGACTTACTGATCACAGTTCCCCAATTCCCTGTGTAGTACTTTGCATTCACCTTCTTGCCATGGACTCAGAGAGGTGGAGGATAGTTTCCTACCCACTGATCTTGGGCTTGACCATGTGACTTTCTCTGGCCAATGAAATGGGACAGAAGTGATACTGTGTCCATACTGAGCCTTAGCTTTAAGAGTTCCAGCATGTTTCCACTTCCTTCTTATGCTTTCAGCTTTCACCATGTCCATTAAAAGTACTGTCCTACATAGCTACTGTCCTTCAGCCTGGGACCACAAAATGAACACATGAGGAGAAGACCAGGGCTCAGACTGACACCCAGAGACAAACCCACCCAGATTAATATCTTGAAGCAAAGCTATCCATCTGATCCAAGCTTAGATCTGCTTGTAACACCCAACCAACTTATAGATGCATGAGATCAGTAGAGTCATCCCAGCCAACCCACACACATAAGAAATAAGTACATGCCTCAAGTGTTTTCCAGGGAAGAAAAAAAATTTAAAAAATAAAAAAAAGAAAGAAAGAAGTACAAATACTACATGCCAATGAGGTTTCCTGGTCATTACACAGCACTGTTGTGATAATTACTGACTGATACAGAGGACAAATAAAGAGCTCTCTTCGTTTGCCCAGTCTTTTTGTAACTTATATCAGTGCCATCCAACCAAAGAATGAGTTAGAAAACAAGAGGGTGTGTGGCTTAAAAGCAGGCTTGCATGGTCATGCAGTAAATGAATGTTGCATCTGAAGTTAAAGCTAAACTGTATACTTTATCTTGTCCCCTATGCATATCCTGACTAGTTATTCTTAGGTTTATCCTCCAGGACAGGAGTCCCTGTCATCAAGCCAACATTCTTGGTTCCCATATGGTTGTCGCAGTAGAACAATGATGCATTGATGGAAAGACACAGACCCAGGCAAAGGATACAAGTTCCATTCCTATAAGTAAAGGCTCCAACTTTGAACACGAAGGGTGGGAGACACTGGGGCAGGCTCTGGCGGAGAGGCAAGCATCTGTGGCCTCCAGGTCTCCATTGAAGGAGGCCAGCTACTGCTGAGACCACCCCATCAAGATGAAGCTACTGTCACACCCACTAAGGCAGGTCTTCTCAGACCACATACAAATCACCTGGGGACCTTGTTAAAATGCAGGTTCTGATGGAGCAGGTCTGGGGCAGGGCCTGAGAATCCGTGTTCCTAGCAAGCTCCCACGTGAGGCTGCTGCCACTGCTCTGCAGGCCACACGTGGAGCAGCAAAGCTCTCAGGCAGTACTGTCAACCTCAGCTGCACACTTGGGAAGCTTTAAAAAGTGCTGACACCTGGGGCCCATCCCCAAAGGTTCTGATACAGTGGGACTGGGCCACAGCCTGGGTATCCTCATTTTGTAAATCTCCCAGGAGATTTCAGTGTGTAGCCACTGCTCTGAAAACACATTTGCTGTTTTCAGGGGCTTTGTAACTCCTTGCCCCTCCCCACTTTTAGGAAGATTCTAGCTCTCTGATCTTCCCACACTTTATTTTGCCAAGTAAGGGAATTTAAACTGTTTTAACTAAAATTATTCCAATATTGTGAAAAAGAGACAATTAAATGCACATCAAAAAGGCAAACTAGGAAGGCAAAAGTGGAGTCTATTGAATCGATCAAATTCAAATGTGACCTTTTGCAAATCTTTCTCTCCTGCCTTTCTGTTCCTCATTTCCTGGTGCCTGGTGCAAATACCCCAGCACTGCACCTGTGGCCCAGGTCTTCCTTTGTCCCTCTGGAAAGTGGGGACGTGCACCCATCCATAGCCAGATGTAAACAAAGGAGTGGGAAACGTTTGCTTTTTAACCAGGACAATTTAAGACCTGTTTTATATCAAAACAAGGATAGAAACATGGAGATGAGCTTAAAATGTGTATGAGATTCTGAGGTGGAATCTCAGACTTCACAGGAATTCCAGGTCTGCTGCTGATGGCCTCAGGTTGAGAGCAGGGTCTGCCCTTTGGGAGGGTTTGGAAGGGTTGCCAGATGTAGCAAATAAAAATACAGGCCACCCAGTTAAGTATGAATTTCAGACAAACGATGAATAATTTTTTAGTAGCAGTGTGCACTTGGGCACACAGCGGGGAGTGGCACAGTTGGGTGTCCCAGGCCCAGAGCTTTTCACCATTATTCTTGGTGCTCAATCAGCCCAGGAGGCCAGATTCCTAAAGAGTTTCAAGTGACCTCAGGAATTCCACGAATCCCCTTGGAGCAGAAAAGGCCAGGCATCTAGTTCTCCCTGCTTATGTGGGTTTTGTTTGTTCCTTGGTTTTTTGTTTGACAATCTTTGTATGTTTGGGCCCTTATGCTCAGAGTTTAGTAGTCTGGTCGTAGACAAGCATCTTGCAATGAGAGGACCACCTTCTCTGCCTGGGGTTCCTCCATGCCTCTGTCTAAATGCCCATCATCACCACCATCTGTCCTTCAATGGGCCTGCCCCCTTTCCCACCCACACTCCCAACCCCTGGAAGCCTTCACCAATCTCCAGCCCAACTTGGAACAGTAGCCACTTCACAGGATTTGGGGAAATCAAGAAAAACAAACTAAGGAGTGTGTCTCAAATCACATGAATTAAGGAGGGACCCAATCAGGAGAGGCAGAACAGAAGGGGATGCGGTCAAGGGCACCTGTCCACGAGCCCCTCGTCCGGTCCAGCCCTGACACCCTTGTGTGAAATGGGAGCCCTGGACAAGGTGCCTGCTAAGGCCAACCCCTCTGGGCACCTCCCTCCTCTCCTCTGACACCTTCCTCACCCCCAAGAGCTGCACACTGTGCACTCAGGTTCCATCAGGAGGTCTTTTCTGAGCCCTGAGCCATGCCAGGCAGGCTGGGCCATCAACATCAGCAGCACAGGAGGTGACCTCGGCCCGACTGTTCCACGACATCCAAACGCATCGGAGCAGGAAGAGCCCAGAACTTCCTCAGCTCTGGTGGGGCAGCCTGACCTGGTGGTGGCTGTGCAACTGTCTGTGTATGTCAGCATGCTGGTCCCCACCCCACCCTGGGGGGCCGTGGCGGACAGACTCAACCACAACCCACTGTGTCAGCAACAAGTAAACAGGATGGGTTGATGGCTGCCTCCATAAGCAGATGCCACTCACTGTCTAAACAGGAAAGAGAATGCTCAGCCCATGGGGCGGCTGCCTTCCTACTCTCTGTGACACAGGGGAGAGGTGGGAGGGGAGAGGGAAAAGGGGAGGGCATGAATGGAGAAGAACAAAGACAACAGAGACTGAAGAAAGCCAGAGCCCACGACTTAGTTGTACTGAAACCACGGTCTCAGCTGCTGTGTTTCCACCAGGTGCTCTGTGCCCCCTGGTGCCCCCAGGTGCCCCTCCTTGCCAAGCTCCCCTGCCTCCCACTGTCTCCCCAGCACTGGCCATCACCCAGCCCTCCCCACACCTGACCCGCTGAGGCCCTCTCTTCTTACCCTGCCCTCATCCCACGAAGGCCTCGCCACCTTCCCCCATCCTCCTGCCAGGCCCTGCTCCTGCTACGGCTTGTCCTAGCGATCCCCAAGGATAAACCACCCCCAGGGCTCCCTTCCTTTTGCACAGAAAAGTTCTAAAGTGGGTCTCCAACCAGGCTTATTCCCAGAGGGTTGGGCTCATCTTCTCTTCTTTTGGGGAAACTGGGTCTACGAACATTGTAGGACACGTGGATTTCTCCATTTTCAAATGGAGACATTGAGTCCTTTGTTGATCCGCCCAAGGCCACCAGCAAAGGAGGAAGAAATTTCACCTTTGAGCTCCCATCCTCTTTCCTGGTCCACTTATCACCGATCTTTCTTGGCTTGCCTCCCCTGGTCCCGGTGGTAACTGTGCCTTGATAGGAGCACCCCAGGGCCGGTGACTCAGGTAGGGGGAGGCTACAGCTGCCAACTTCCTGGGAGGAGCACTTACCCATTAAACAGACCATCCTCTGAGTCACTGGGAGGACTGGGAAATCCTGGAGGTTGGGAGAGGCTGACTCATCCTTGTCTTTATTGCAGCTGAGAAGAAAAAGGCCTCACACACAGAGAACGGCTAGGTCAGTGCTATTGCCCAATGGAACTGAAAACTGGAATGGAGCCAAGGGAAAGATAGACCAGGTCCCCAGGCAGGTCCTTGGGACAACCATAGAAGAAGTGACATAGGGAGAGAGAGAGTCCAGGGTCCTTTGGCACCGTGGGCAGGAGCGAAGATCAAGAAATACAAAACTCAATACTCAAATGCAGACACAGAAACCAAGAATAGGTACATTTGAGAAATGTTTTTCGCCTTGTGAAATAATCTTTCATTGGAAAGATTCAGACTTTCTTTAAATGGCATTCCATTCTTGGCACTTTCCAGGGTTTGCTTGTAGATCTGTTGCTAGTTAAGAGAGAAGATACCCCCGGAGCTCACAGCACTAGAAATGTCTGCCGCCTTGGAGAAAGACAGCCATCCTCACCTAGACGTTGCAGGTCATCTGCATGCCCTCGGCTCCTTCACCCTAGTTCAGTGCTTCTCAAACTTTCAGAATCACCTGGAGAGCTTGTGAAAAACTCAGACGGCTGTTCCCACCCCCGGAGTTTCTGATTCAGTAGGTTTCGGGCGGTGCCCAGTGGCTTGCATTGCTAAGTTCCCACGTAATGCTGCTGGTCCACGAAGCTCACTTGGAGAATCACTGATGGCGTTAGACCCACCTGCCTACCCACACACCCTATACGTCCCCCCGAGAACTGGCGCAGAGAGCAGAGAGTGCTGCTGGGGAAATAGCTCCACCTTGTCACTGGTCTCCCTTGGTATTCGGGCCACAAGGCTTCCAGGGCACCGCACTTCCCGCAGGGGCTGTCTTTCCCATTCTCTCCTATGACTCATCCGCACCTTCCCATGTATCCTCAAGCCTCTGACATCCCCTCGAGTGCCCAGCCTAGCTGCCGACCTTGTTTCACACCCCTTGGAGGAGACAGGAGCCCTCATCTTCCCACCACCATATCTTCAAGCCTACTGCCTCGGGCCTACTCTCTCTGCTGCCCCTCCTGCGCTGGACGAGGCAGAGGTGTCCTGCTCCACCAAAACCCATTCGCACCAGTGTCTCCCCCATCCTTCAGTTGTCCCTGCTCTCCACCATTCCCTCTCTCATGGGCCATTCCCATAAGCACACAAACATTTTCCTGTCTCTCTCATCTTAAAAAAAAACGAGGCTGCCCTACACCTCCTTATCTGCTCCCAGTGACAAGCCACTCCTCAGCTAATATTCATTCCCTCCAAGCACTGCAGATCGGTCCCCTCACCAGTCCTTTCCCTTCCTAGCATGGCTTCCTTTCCAGCCCCCTGCTGAAACTCCCACAATGCCAAATCCAATGGTCCTCACCTGCCTCCGTCTTTCAGAAACATTCAGTACACTGACCACTGCCTTCTTCTGGGAGACTTTCTGCTCTGGGCTTCTCTGACCCTACGCTCTCCTGGTTTCCCTCCTGCCTCGCTGGACACTGCTTCTCTAAACGTGGGAGGGCCCATCCTGGCCCTGACCGCCTCCGCTTCAGACACTCTGGCTGGCCCAGTGGTATCTGCTAAAGCTATAGCTACAGCCCTGCTCGCTCTCCTGAGCCTGGATTTTTATCCAACTAACTCCTGAACATCTCAAACTTAACATGGCCAAAATAAAACTCTTGATTTACTCCTGCCCAACTTGTGTGTGTGAGTGTGTGTGGTGGGGGGGAGGGGTGGGGATAAATGTAACATAAAATTTATCCTTTTAACCATTTTTAAGTGTACAGTTTAGTGGCACCAAGTATAGTCACAATTTGTGCAACCATTACCAGATTCCATTTCCAGGACTTTTTCATCATCCCAAACTAAAACTCTGCACCCATAAAACGATGACACCTCCTTCCCCCAACCTCCAGCCCCTGGTGGCCACTATTCTGCTTTCTGTCTCTATAAAGGTAACTATGGTAGGCACCTCACATTAGTGGAATCTTGCGATATTTGTCCTTTTGTGTCTGCCTGTCTGACTCTTTCCTCCCCCACTTTCCACCATCCCCAAAATGCCCAAGAATACTCCCCAGCAAATAAAACGGGTGGTTGATGGGCTGCTCTACCAAGGTTTCTGAGCTGCTGTTCTTCAATATGATTTTTCAGGAATTTCTGTTTTGTCGTTTAAAGTTTTTTACATATAGAAAATAACCAAGAAAGACATAACACCATGCTTCTACTTCTCAGATTTTATCACTGTTAACATTTAATGTCTTTTTTTTTTTTTTTTTTTTTTTTGAGACAGAGTCTCTTTCTGGCACCAGGGCTAGAGTTCCATGGCATCAGCTCAAATTCCTGGGCTCAAATGATCCTCCTGCCTCAGCCTCCAGAGTAGCTGGGACTACAGGCACGCGCCACCACGCCTTGCCCCTTTTTTCTATTTTTAGTAGAGACAGTGGTCTTGCTCTTGCTTGGGACTTAGGCTGGTCTCCAACTCCTGACCTCAATCGATCCTCCTGTCTCAGCTTCCCAGAGTGCTAGGATGACAGGCATGAGCCACTGGGCCCAGCCTAATGTCATTTTTAAATATAAGAAATAAAACACTGCAAGTCAAATTATTATCACTTTGTATCCCTACTGCCATAGGCAACAATAGATAAATAGGTATCCATTTAACCTATTTTTATTGTTTAAACTTATAATATATTTCATCGAATCCGATCAATTTCATTAACTGTAAAATGCACAATTATTTTACGCTCCACTTAAAAGTAAAAATATTGCTAATTAAATTCTGACACACTACTTTCTAATTTAGATTTTTTAATTTTATATTTATTAAAAGAAATTTTTTAGATCTATTCGGACATATATATTTTATCATATCATATTTCATCAAATCTAAAATGCCATCCATTTTAAGATACAAACTGCTTTCAGAGATTTGTTTAAAATAAGTGTTTTTCCTCATTGGTATAGTGGTGAAAACAAAGAAAAAAAAAGTAGAAATAAAATATGTGTCTTAGGATCAATGAATGGCTTGTTACTCTTGTGGTTACATAGGAAGGAAATTTTACTCAAAATAAAATTGCTTATTCCTAAAACTTCACATCTAAAGTTCAACTCTTCTGTATCACCTTTTTTTAATTAGTAGACTTTTTTTCTGAGCAGTTTTAGGTTTACAGAAAAAACTAAGTGTAAAATATTAAGAGCGCATGTTTGGTGGCTCATGCCCATAATCCCAGTGCTTTGGGAGGATGGCTTAAGGCCAGGAGTTCAAGACCAGCCTGTGCCACAAAGCAAGATCCTGTCTCTACAAAAAAAATTTTTTTTAATTAACTGGGCATGGTGGCCCATAGCTGTGATTCCAGCTACTCAGATGGCTGAGACAGGAGGATTGCTTGAGGCCGTGAGTTTAGGGCTTCAGTGAGCTATGATCATATCACTGCACTCTAGCCTGGGTGACAGAGTGAGACCCTGTCTTCAAAAAATAAAAATAAAATATAAAATAAATTTTAAGAAGAAAAGTACAGAGAGTTCCCATATACACCCTCACCTCGGCCCAATGTGCCCAATTTTTAACATCTTGCATTAGTGTGGTACATTGTTACAATTGATGAGCTCATATTGATACGTTATTATTAACTCAAGTCCATAGTTTGCATTAGGGTTCACTCTTGGTGTACCAAGAGCGGTGTATTTTGTGAGTTTTGACAAATGTATATGACATGTATCCAACATTACAGTATCATACAGAATAATAATCTCACTGCCCTAAAAACCACCCAGGCTCCACCTGTTCATCCCTGTCTGCTCCCAAGCCCCTGCCAACCACTGATCTCTTGACTGTCTTCATGGTTTTGCCCTTTCCAGAATGTCATATAGTTGGAATCATACAATATGTAGCTTTTCAAATTGGCTTCTTTCTCCACTTAACCTGAAATAGTTAAATAGTTCCCAAATAGCTCTGAAACATTCAGGGATGTGTGTCTGATCATGCTACTAACTCACTATACTTTTTGGTGAGTTTCTTCTACTTTTTAATAATTTTTTTCTCGCTGCTCTTTCCAGCATAGTTTTTAAATAATTCTTAAAATTATTTTCCATACTAGAACGTAAACATCCTGAGGTGCTTGGAGGTCATCTTGTATTGTCATATGAATAAGGGGAGGAAATTTGAGATGGAGGAGAGAAAGGTCAGATGTGTTCATCTGATCCAGTTCTTGGTAAAGTAGGTGGAAAAGTCATCCGTTAAAAAGAGAGGGCTGGAGGAAGTGGTTCTAGAAATTTGACTCAACAACAACCAATGTTTTTGGTATGGGGAGGGGATGTGGGTATGTGTGTGGGGGAGTGTATAAACAGCATTTACTTCCACGACAAAGAAAATGAGATTATAAAATACCCTAAGGCTGCCTCCAATTTTTTCTTTTTTTTTTTAAGGTATAATTTGCATACAGTAATGCTCCCTCTTTTTAGTGTACAGTTCTGCAAGTTTTGACACACTCATACAGTTATATTATCACCACCACGATCAATATTTAAAACAGTCCCATCACCCCAAAATATTTCCCCATATCCCTTTGTAATCAACTCCTCCCCCTTCCCCAGCCTTTCGAAATCACTGATCTGTTTTCTGTCCCTACAGTTTTGCCTCTTCCGAAATAAATGGTGTCACACAACATGTGGCCTCTTCAGTCTGGCTTCTTTCACTTAGCATAATGCATATGAGATTCACTGATGTCCACGTGTATGTTAATTGTTTATTTTTTTATTGCTGAGTAGTATTGCATTACATGGATGTGAAATGCTTTATCTGTTCACTTATGGAAGGACATTCGGGTCATTTCCTGTTTGGGGAGATTATGAATAAAACTTCCATAAACATTTGCATAACATTTATGTGTGAACATAAGTTGGTTTTTCTTTGTTTGTTTGTTTTTAGAGATGGGGTCTTGCTCTGTTGCCCAGGCTGGAGGGCTGGAGGGCAGTGACTGCACAGACGCAATCATAGTGCACTAAAACCTTGAACTCCTGGGCCCAAGCAATCCTCCTGCCTCAGCCTCCTGAATAGCTGGGACTACAGGCACATGCCACTGCGCCCGGCTCAGAACATAAGTTTTTATTTCACTTGTATAAATACTAGAAGTTGTATTGCTGGCTCACATTACAGGTATATAGTGACAGCTCATTGTAGTTTTAATTTGCATTTCCATACTAACTAATGATGTTGAGCATCCTTTCATGTGCCTTTTTGTCTTCTGTATATCTTCTTTTTTGTTTGTTTTTGTCTGTTTTTAAAATTATCTTTATTTTCCCCCCAATGAAACAGTAAATTACATTTGAAGATGAAAACTCTCATTAGCCAATGAATTATTAATACTTCAGGTTAAAAAGAAGTATATCTTTTTGTAAAAGTGTCTGTTAAGTTCTTTGCCCATGTTTTTATTAGGTTGTCTTCTTATCATTGAATATTTTTGTAATTTTTTTTCCCAGACACAGTCTCACTCTGTTGCCTCAGCTACAATTCAGTGGCAGTGATCATAGCTCACCGCAGCCTTGAACTCCTGGGCTTAAGTGATCCTCCTGGCTCAGTCTCCTAAGTAGCTAGGACTACAGGCACGTGCCACCACGCCAGGCTAATTTTTCTATTTTTGGTAGATATGGGATCTCGCTGTTGCTCAGGCTGGTCTCAAACTGCTGACCTCACATGATTCTCCCACCTCAGCCTCCAAAGTGCTAGGATTATAGGCGTGAGCCTCCTCACACCCAGCCAATATATGTATGTATATATATATATTTTTTTTTTTTTGCAGAAAAGATTGAATATCTGAGAAATATTGAAAGTTCTTTTTATATTTCAGATTTTTAAAACATAAGATCCTTGAAATGATTCCATGATGTGTTTTCTTTAAGCCATATTTTTCTCTCTTCAGTTTCCATCACATATTTCAAAATAAAACTACTCATAGTCTTTCTGATGGCAGCAAATGTTACTTTTTGCTGAAGTTACTTTTTTCTCAATCCTCTTAAGCATTTGGTAGCAGTGGTTTCGTTTTCCACTGCAGATGATCCTGAAAATTGGGCAAGTAGCAAAGCCGTAAAAAGGGGCTATGTCTGGTGCCAGGAGGCAAATACGATGGAAAAACACATTTGCCTTTTTTTCCTCTTTATCTCTTCCTTGCATCTCAGCCTTTCCATCTGGGTTCATCTTCTTCCTATCTAAAGTACTTACTGAATAATCTTCAGTAAAGTTCTGCTGGGGATAAACTCATATTTTAGACGTTTTGTTTTATTAAAATGCCTTTATTTCACCTCTTTCTTGAAAGACGTTTTAGCTGGGTATAAAATTCTATGGATTCCAACACATTGAAAATATTCCCACTTTCTTCTCATTTCCACTTTTTTATTCTCTGACCCCTTCTTAAGAATTGATGAAATGTAGTAAAATAAAATGTGATAGCACTATACAAAGAAATTAACAAATTCATGATCTTAATGTAAATTTTTAACAAACTTTTTTCAGTAAGTGAGAAATAAAGTGGATTAAACATTTCTAAGGGCTGGATGCAGTGGCTCACGCCTGTAATCCCAGCACTTTAGAAAGCTGAGGCAGGAGGATCACTTGAGGCCAGGAGTTCAAGACCAGCCTGAGCAACACAGCAAGACCCCATCTCTACAAAAAATTTAAAAATTAGCTAGGTGTAGTGGTGCACACCTGTAGTCCTGGCTATTTGGGAGGTTTAGGCAGAAGGATCCCTTGAAGCCCAGAAGTTCAAGGTTACAGTGAGCTATGATTGCAGCACTGCACTCCAGCCTGGATGACAGAGTGAGACCCTGTCTCAAAAAGAAAAAAATTTTTTAAGGAACGTAGGTAATTTGAACAATTGTGTTAGTAAGCTTGATCTACAAGGCAAAAGGCATATATAGAACTTTGCATCCAGCAAAACAAAAACAAAGCATCATTCTTCTCAAGTGTTTACATAATATTTACAAAAATTAACCACATAATAGACCCTAGAGCAATTTGCAACCAATAGCAAAGAACGAGTATCATAAATGTTCTCTTGATACAAGGCAATTAACTTATAATCCTAACAAAAAAAACCTAAAAATTTCACATTTATAAATTACTTTTAAACACATTTCTAAGCCAGTTATAGATAAAAAATAAATCTATATAAGATCATGAAATACTACAAATATGAAATTATAAAAAATACTACACCTTCTTAGATGTTGTAGCTGCCTTGGTACCCCAACAATATCCCATATAACAAACAGGTCAGTGTGCCCATCCTCTGGCTGCTGTGAGTGCTGCATGCTAGCAGCTCGTGGCTGCCCCTTCTCCAAACAATTGCCCTCAGTTGATGAGAGTTGTCTCCCCTGGGAGATTATGCTCCCAACCACCACTTCCACGGTAGTCTGTAGCCAGTCGTTGACTCAAGTAGGGGTGCAAAAGTCCAGCCCACTTGCCTCAAGGTGGCCGTTCATGCTCTAGAGCATCACATGAAATTAAGCCAAGGCTAGACTCCAGCTAAACATACAGCCTTGCTTAGCTCCATCCTCTGCCTCATTCATCCAACTTCCCTCAGCTCTTTTATTGAGAGCCCTCCCTCAATGAATCACACACACAAGGATCCATAGCAGGCTCTACTTCTGGAAAACAGGACATAAGGTTGATATACAGCCATAAATAGTAATATCAGAAAAGAAGAAAGGCTAGGCCAGGTGCAGTAGCTCATACCTATAATACCAGAATTTTGAGGAGGCCAAGGTGGGAGGATTGCTTGAGGCCAGGAGTTCAAGACCAGCCCGGGCAACATAGCAAGACCCCCACTTCTACAAAAAATACAAAAATTAGCCAGGCGTGATGGCATGTGCCTGTAGTCCCAGCTACTTAGGAGGCTGAGGTGGGAGGCTAGATTGAGGACAGGAGTTTGAGGCTGCATTGAAGCTGCAATGAGATATGATGATGCCACTGCACTCCAGCCTGGGTGGCACAACAAGACCTTGTCTCAAAAAAAAAAGAAAGAAAGAAAGAAAACAAAAGAAGGGCTGAAAAACACAGTTAACATTAGACATGAAGGAATGAATAGTAGAATAAATCCAAAGAAAGCAGAAGGGTTAAAATAAGAAGATTCAGGAATTAAATACATATAAAATATATGAGAAAGAAGGCACAACTTAATAATATTCAAAATAAAAAAAATGCATATTGGTAGTAAAAAACAAATTTAAACTATAAGCAACTATAAACTATAAATAATTTTTTGTCACTAAACTTAAAAACTTAGATAAAATGGGTTTTTCTATGCAAAACTGACTCAAGAAGAAATAGAAAAGCTAAGTTATTTATTAACCATTTGGGAAATTTAATCAAGAGTTTAAAATTTTACACATTAAAAAATGGGCTCTGATGGTTTTATAGGTAGTTTCTTCAAAGTATTTAAGACACAGATCATTCCAATCATATACAAATTCTTTCAGAAAGTAAGAACAAGACATGCCCCAATTCATTTTACAAGGTTGAAAAAACCTTGATACCCAAACCAAACAAGAACAAAATACAAAAGAAAAATCACAGACCAATATCACTTATAAATATAAGGTACAAAAATTCAAAACAAAATTCTACAAACTGTATCCAGCAATGTATTCAAAACAAAAATAGGCCGGGCGCAGTGGCTCACGCCTGTAATCCTAGCACTCTGGGAGGCCGAGGAGGGCGGATCGCTCAAGGTCAGGAGTTCAAAACCAGCCTGAGCAAGAGCGAGACCCCCGTCTCTACTAAAAATAGAAACAAATTAATTGGCCAATTAAAAATATATAGAAAAATTAGCCGGGCATGGTGGCACATGCCTGTAGTCCCAGCTACTCGGGAGGCTGAGGCAGAAGGATCGCTTGAACCCAGGAGTTTGAGGTTGCTGTGAGCGAGGCCGACGCCATGCACTCTAGCCTGGGCAACAGAGTGAGACTCTGCCTCAAAAAAAAAAAAAAAAAAAAAATCATGCCCTAGTTAGATATACCTCCAGAATTCAGAAATGATTTAAAATGTATTAACTATTCACCTCATTATTAAAATTTAAATATACACTAGAGTATCTTAAATGAAGAAAAATCATTTTTAAAAATTCAGACCCAATAATGATAAAAATTCCTAGGTATCTAGAAACAGAATGGAACTTCCTAAACTTGATGAAAAATATCCATCAAAATCCTTTGTAAAAAGGCATACATAGTTAGGCATAGTGGCTCACACCTGTAATCCCAGTATTTTGGGGGGAGGATTGCTTGAGGCCAGAAGCTCAAGACCAGCTGGACAACACAGCAAGACTCTGTCTCTACAAAACAATTTAGAAATTAGCCAGGCACGGTGGTACACACCTGTATTCCCAGCTACTCTGGAGGCTGAGGTGGGAGGATCACTTAAGCCCCAGAGTTTGAGGCTGCAGTGGGCTGTGGTCACGCCACTGCACTCCAACCTGGGTGACAAAGGAAGACCCTGTCTCAAAAAAAAAAATTATATATCTGGAATAATTCGAGGATATCCACTGTCACTTCCTCTATTCACCTTGTACTGGAAGTCCTGGCCAGCCTGCTTCTAAAAGTTCAGGAAAACTAACTTCACATAGAAATAAGCAATAGAAAATTATCAAGGCCAAAATCCATACAATATTATTATCAGAAAAAAAGAGAATAAGGAAAAAAATAATGTCACTACAATGAACACAAGCCAGAAAGATGGGCCCACAAAACAGATTTAAAAATGTAATCTACTATATCAAAATTAGCTAAAAGACATTAAGAACTTATTTAAGATATGCTATGGCAACATCAATCAGAATAGAAAAACTTAGAAATAAAGTGACAGCACTTAAGAAAGAATTTGAAATAAAATAAAAATGCAGATGCAGAATTTGAAATCAAAATGGCAGAATGAATTCTAATTCCAAACTAGAATAAATGCAAGTAAACTTCCTTTTAAGGGTGCAGTCGGGAATTGTACATATCACTTCAACTTGTATCCCATTGACCTGGATACACAGCCACATCTAGCTGCAGAAGGAAGCTAAGAAACAAGGTCATAGCTGAGCAATCAAAGGCCTACCAAAAACTTCCATTGCTACAGAATAAATGGAAAAGGAAGAAGATGGGGTACAATTTGATAATCTTTCTAACAGCCCACCACTTTGGCCATGCAAACGCCTCGACCCATCCACAGTAAAACCCTTGCTTCCTCCCCAAGGGACATGATCCTAAAGTTTTACCTAATTAATGATTCCAGCTCAAAGTCCAAGATTTATGGGAGATATGCAGCTCCCTCCATCAGGGCTAGAGAAATTCTCTGTGTTCAATGGCCTATAAAATAAAAGACAAGTTATCCAGCCCCATTCCTCATGGGATGGGTACAATGCTGGAGAGCATGATCCGTACGGCAGTCAATAGTCCACGACTAACATCAAGTCCCACTAGGTGGATGGGAATTATGAAACTCCCTGCCTTGACAGTGGGGTGAATTCCTTGACTGACCCATTTAATTCTGCTCATTTCCTCTTTGACTTTGGCATTGCCCACTTGGAGATCAATCATTCACAATTTAAAGTGTGCTTTGAAGTGTGTGTCCTTCCTGAGTTCTGCATAGCCCTCACAGCTGGCTTCCTATGGGTGCAAGTCTGAAGGCCCAGGGATTGCTATCAGGAGTGCAGACCAGACTTGGAGTTCCTTTAGCAATCCAGCCCTTTCAACCACTTAAAAGGCTTCAGATGTATTTGCTCATACTCAATTTGACATTTAAGCACAAAGAACATTTTTTGAGGGGGACAAGGTCTCACTCTGTTGCCCTGGATAGAGTGCAGTGGCTTCATCGTAGCTCACTGCAACCCCAAACTCCTGGGCTCAAGGGATCCTCCTGCCTCAGCCTCCCAAGTAGCTGGGACTACAGGTGCGTGCCACTACATCCAGCTAATTTTTCCATTTTAATTGAGACGAGGTCTCACCCTTGCTCAGGCCAGTCTCAAACCAATCCTCCCACTTCGCCCTCCCAGAGTGCTAGGATTACAGGTGTGATCCACTGTGCCAGTTCCAAGAACATTTTTTTTTAACATTTGAAAACTCTTAACTTTTACTCATTGGCTCTATACTGTGACATCCTCCTGTATTCAGCTTAATGATAGCTCCCTTGAAGGCATATAAAATAATAGACTTAATTGTGAAGGCAACAGCTGTACTCTGGTCTTCGCTGCTGGTCAGGTGCCCACTGTGCAGCCAAGAACCCTTCCTGTAAATCTTGAGAAAACCTTGGGTTCCACTCTTATCTCTTTTCAAAGCCACCTCTCATAGATACCCAGGTATCTGGATGGTTCGCCATAAGGCTCCTTGTGCTGGGATCACCACCTTTGAGGAAGGATCTAAACAATCCTCTTTGCCTCTTACATGTGGCCACATCTCCTGCAAGAACACTTAGGCCCTTTAACCCACCACCTTGGGATCGCAGTGCCTTTTAGATCCCTGACAGTCAGTTCTATTCACAGTCTATCGCAAATCAAATTTCTTGGATGAATCAAATACTAATCTACTATGTCCTGTAAGCTACCAGAGCTCGTAGCCTGCCTTTCTGTGTGGTGGATGGAAGCCTGTTTCATTCGACCCTAATTGAGGGGGAAGTGCACTCTCTCTCTCTCTCTTTCTTATCCCAAAGGAGATAGACCCATTGCACAAGTGCCTATGAAATTCTCTAAAGAAATCCTCACTGATTTCAACTACCCCTTTTTTCTTCACCAACCCCTTTTATGGGCCAGGGTCATCTAAGGCTCTCAAAGGTGGATTTTGACACCTCTTCCCACATCCCCCGTAGGCAGTCTAAGAGGACTTCCTCTTGGCATTGAGGTTGGGATGGTGCCACCCATGCTCTTAGTTCCTCAGCTGAAATCAACACCACGCAGCGAGTCTCATTTGAACATCTTGCCATACTAGAGGGTGACAAACAACCCAGCAGAAGCCCTCAAACCTCAGGGATATTTTTTAACTAGGAACATAAGGCTAAATTAAGCCCTTCCTCTGTGGGAGGGAATGTTTGGGGGCGGGGGGCTCACTTAATTCCAGCTCTTTCTTCATGAATGAAAAAATAAATAAATAAAAAGCATTGACCAGGAACATCCTCCAAGCTCGGAAATTCCACAGTCAACTCAGGTCCCAACTGCACTTCCTGCTGCGAAAGGAAGATGGGTTCCGTTCCAGATATTCTGGGCCCAGCCTTGGCTGGCTTCCCCTGGATGGTGTGTTTATTTGGCAGTTGGCACATTCCTCCTCCGCTTCTACGTCCCATCACAGATTTCCTCCTCCCTAGCTGGATCCGGAGGGACAATGGAGACCCCGTTTCAAAGGTCTCCTCCTTCCCCCACCCACCCACCCCCTGTTCTCAACTCCTTCTTATTGCTCACAGCGCAAACCTTTGTTGGCTTCTCGTTGTGCTCTACTTGTCACTCAAGCCCCTGGAATCTTGCTTCTGCCTTCCCCATTCTACTGAAACAGTTCTTTTTTTTTTTTTTTTTTTTTTTTTGAGACAGAGTCTCACTCTGTTGCCCGGGCTGTAGAGTGCCGTGGCATCAGCCTAGCTCACAGCAACCTCAAACTCCTGGGTTCAAGCGATCCTTCTGCCTCAGCCTCCCGAGTAGCTG
>CAUYRT010080112.1:0-96054 GCA_963574885.1 Lepilemur ruficaudatus | reverse complement strand
TCTCTACTAAAAATAGAAAGAAATTAATTGGCCAACTAAAAATATATAGAAAAAATTAGCCGGGCATGGTGGCGCATGCCTGTAGTCCCAGCTACTCGGGAGGCTGAGGCAGGAGGATCGCATGAGCCCAGGAGTTTGAGGTTGCTATGAGCTAGGCTGACGCCACGGCACTCTAGCCGGGGCAACAGAGTGAGACTCTGTCTCAAAAAAAAAAATTTGAAATTGCTTTAAATATTGATTTAAAATATTCAAGATGTTCCTATTTAGTTTGGGTACAGCTTTGCCAAGCTTGGTTTAAAGAGTCAGACTGCAGGAATCTGTAACATTACTGAGGTGAGTTTTGGAATATTTTATCTTCCACATTTGGTGTAATGTGTAAAATTAAAAAACACTCCTTTTATAACTTGTGTTTTATTGTCTCAAAACACCATGAACACCCACAATTTCTACATAAATTCAGTCTTGATATGGAAGAAAAGTGAATAGAAGTCCTTGAAAAATCAGAAGCCGCACATTGTACTGCTCCAAGACAAAACCCATGTCTACTCAATAGCTGGTTTTTATTACTATTTCTGACCTCCTTCCTCTGTACTATTTAGCTTCTACAAGTGCTACAGATGGCATAATTTGACATCAGTCATTTACATTGAATGTCTGAGTAAAGAAAAATTATAATTATACACAACGAATGTGTGAATGCATTTCTTCTATCATTAGCTACATGGAAATATTCACTCAATTATGATAAACACAAACAAATCCAAACACTGTTTTGTTTTTCTTAAGATTGGGCTATGATTATCTATTTTAACTAGATTTTCATGAGATATTTGTTAAGATGACATTTTCACTCTGTTTTGGAATGTTATTAATACCAGACTTGCTTGTATGGAATGCAAGATTAACAACATTCCTGAAAGGAGAGAAGAAAGTTTTCATTCATATGTTATTGTCATAAGAACAGATGTTATGCAATTTCAGAACTTGCAACCCACCTAATTATTTACTAGTTCCTCATTCAATAATTCATTTATTACTAGTTTTAATATTTGAGACCAAAAAATATTCCTTTAGTCTGAGAAGACATTATATGATGTCATCTGTAAAAATATGATTGTTCTTTCCTGATTGTACCAGGCCAATAATGTGGGACCTTCCATTTGTGCCCCTCTAAGAACAGAGTTAGTGTTTTTATTCTCATAAAGTAGAGAGAAGAAGACAAGATTCAGGGGTTTTCAAGGCTCATCTTTTATGTAGTGTTTCAAAACACATCTTTCTCGAAACAGAAATCAAGTAGCAACAATTGAAAAAAAGCATCGCATTAGGATCAAGAGACCATGGTGTTCTGCTGCTCCTTTGGCTGAGGATTATTTTCTGATGCAGTTGGAGGCTCAGGAAGGTAAGCTATGGTAGACTCATTAAGAAGGATTATAGCAATCCAACTTGGAAAATGGGATGTAGTTTATTGCCAGCTGGAGATGAAAGATATTTCTAGTTCTTACAGCAATCAAAGTTCAGAAACAGTAAAACAAACAAAAAAATGTAGGACTGGTAGACTATTTTCCTCTGGAAACTAGTGGACAGTTTCCTTTTACTGGAGAGGCTGCATTTTCTCGACAGTTTAGCAAATGATTTTTTCCTAACAATTGTTAACATATCACTTTGCCCAGGTAGAGCTTGATCCACCTGAAGTCCATCCATATTTCTATACCCTCTTGGCTTATATGTTAGTAAAGGCTTCCATCACCTAAAAGGCACACGCTCAGCTTAAATGCTCCCTTTTCTATAGTCTTACAAATTCCACCCTGGGCTTTATTTTTATATTTATATGGAGCTTGTTTTTTTCAAGCTTCCAGGTATTGTATGTTATTATTTGTCTTTGTGTCTTATCTGAATTCTTTGCCCCAACATACCTACTATTATATTTAAGTTGTTAAGTGTGGAATGTCCAATTTCCTTTAGTACCATGTTTGAAAGTTGCTTTCTCTGACATGTCACTTTGACACTTTTTTTTTAATGTGAAAGTACATCCTCATTCTTTCAAATGCACATTTTTGCTTGTGATTATCTTTCAAAAAGATTTTTAGAGCAATTTTTTGTGAATCCATGGATAAGTCAAAAGTTCATGTTATTTTTTTAATATGAGTTTCATCATGGAACCAATGCAGTGCAGAGAGCTCAAAATATCACTGAAGTGTTTGGGAAGAATGTGGCCAATAAACACATAGTACATTGATGGTTTGAAGTTCCATTTTGGTGATTTTCATCTTGAAAATGAGCCATGTGGGTGACCTGAGACCACGATGGAGAATGATGAGCTAAAAGCTGTAGTGGAAGCAAATCCATCTCAACCTACACATGAATTAGCAGCAAGATTTGACATTACTATTCCAATAATATGGGACCATTTGAAATAAATGGGCAAGGTGTTGCCCATTTAATTCTGCATGAATTAAACAAGCAGCAGAAAAGAAATCATCCTGAAGCTTGCCTTTCTTTGCTGTCACGACATAAAGGTGAACTATTTCTACACTATATTGTTTTGTGTGACGAAAAATGGATTCTTTTTGGCAATCACAAGTGTTCAGCACAATGGTTGGATAAAGAAGTGCTGAAACACAGTCCGAAAATGAATATTCATCACAAAAACCTATTAGTATCTGTTTGGTGGTCCAGCACTGGTATTATCCACTGCAGCTTCATGAAACCTGGTCAATCGATTACAGAGGATGTCTACTGGAACCAATTGAATGAAATGATGAGGATGCTTGCAGTGAAGCAGTCAAGATTGGTCCACAAAGACAGGCCGATCCTTTTTCAAGAAAACACTCTACCACATGTTGCACAAACAATTAAGGCTCAAACTACAGAAGCTGGACTTGGAAACTCTCTGTCATCCAGTATATTCACCAGACCTTGCACCAACTGACTACCACTTGTTTCAGGCTTTGGACCACTTCTTGCAAGGAAAAATATTCAATTCTCACCCAGCCTTTCATGATTTCATCACCACTCCCTCTCCAGGCTTCTTCACTGCTGGCATAAGCAAGCTATCATTAAGATGGCAAAACTGTGCCGATGGTTTAGACACATGTTTTGATTAATTGTACTGCTTCTTGTTTGAGGTATAATAAACTAAACTTTTGATTTGAAATTGGACATTTCATATTTAATGACCTCAGTAATTTATAAACTCCTTGAGTATGAACGCAGTGACTGATCCTCTTTTTAAATCACTGAACACATTGTTTTTACATAGCAAACAGTAAAAGTTTATTGAATGAGTGAAGTTATACATGTATGCATGAACAAATGAATGGGTGAATCTATTTGTACCTGTCCTTTTTGTGGCCAGAGATACAAAGAGACTGCTATTAGAGGTGACTATCAGTATATCCACCATGGAAGCATTTGATCACTACTTAAATGTATTTATTTTTTGTATGTTTACTTTAAATCAAATTATTGACACATATATTCCAGAAGAGTCATTATTTATGATATTCATATAAATTACTAGGAAAAAATAAATTTAAATGCCAAATCATATGATTTAATAAGTTAACTTTGGTAAGGCACTTAGAAGAGTTGCTGATTCCTAGCAAGTACTAGACAAGAGCTTATTAAATAAAATGAATCACAGGATGATCTGAAGAGGTAGTCTGCATAGATTCTTCTGCACATAAATAAGAATGACAAAAGAAAGACACAAGCATAGTAGTTGACAGAGTAAGTTTTCTATAAAAAAATAAAATATTGGATGATTTTATCTTCTATAAATGTATGTTGAGCTGAACTATTTTTAAAAACTTAGTGTAAGAAAGTCCAAATCTAGACATCAAACTTCTGCATTGATCTGAAATTTAATTTATTTATGGGCTATAGTGGTTGTTCAATAAATGCTCAAAGGAAGAGAAAATTAGGTCCTCCATCTATATCTATTTTTATAAAAGATCACTTATCTTTTAATATCTTTTGACTTGCTATCCAACCTTATATACCTCTTTAAGTCCTGCATCTTCTAGACTTTCTCCTATTCCAAATTAGGTAATTCCTGACCTTTAATAAGCTACATGATTTAATTTTCTTATTCCTTGCTCAGTTTTTATTCTTGTTGCCAGACCCAGTGTTCATGCAGTAGAAGAGCTAACCAAATAGGTTGCCTTACTCTGGGCTCCTGGGTCAATCTGAATCACATGAGGCAAGAAAGGAAGCAGAACAGGGTGCTCATCAAGAACATCAGGAATTGCATCCAAGGATAATTGCAAAGGATCAATGAAGAAGTGCTGTAATGTTCAAGTTGGAGGAATAATTACAGCCTGCAAAGAAGAAACAAATGAGATGTAAAGAACAGGACAGATGATGGAGGGACATGTGAGGAAATGTAAGACAGAAAGAAGGAAAAGCGTTTATTAATTTGGTCAAAACAAAATTGGTTTTGCTAGAATTGAGATGGATGCTTCAACTATTAATAGAATTAAAGCCACAGAGTTGGAGAAGACTTTTCCTAAACACATAGTACTTCCAAAAATTAAAAGATATTTATTAAAAGCAAAATATTATTGAATATCCTCTATGTACCAGATCTTGAATGTGTGTATAGAAATGAACAAAAAGGAACCTTCAAAAAGCTTACATTATAGCAAGGAAGTCACATATACAACAAAAATAATTATACAGAGGCAGGACACAATGAGACCATGCAGTAGGGATAATTAAACATTTCCTAAGGGTTTGATCAATAAGAACTTACTTGAGGAAGTGACATTGAGGATGAAATCTATCTTCTTTAGCCCAATCTCAGCTAGGTCCCTGTAGCTACTTAGCAATATTTATATTCATCTCTAATTATATTCTTGTTGTTTTCTCTTTAGCAATTAATCAAAATGCTTCTCATTCACTCAAAGCCTTCCATCTCCTCACACCCTGTGCTTTGTGGAGCTCTCTCCTGCCATGGTTCTGGGAGATGGAGATCCTCCAGCATTGGCCCTCTAAGTCATATTTTTAATTTGATCACATTCCTTGCTATCTTCACCTCTTTCTCCTTTAAGCCCCCAGTTTCAGAAAGGTTTGAGCTCCTCCTTTTAATTCCAAGGTGAAACTTTCTACATGATTTTCATTCTTTCCTACATTAACCAGGACCTGGTTCTAGCAATTACCTAATCTTTCTCTTATATGTCTAATCTTTGGTCCTTGAATACTTCCCCTATGGCATGTACTGTGCTCAGGTCTTTTCAATCTGATAACCTTGTTAATATGATAAAATTTCAATCTTCTTTCTTTAATAGGCCGATTTTTAAGGAAAATAATCCATATTCACTGCCTTTGTTTGTTCACTATCAACTTATTCAGTAAATGGCATGGGGTCTGGCATCTGCTTCTATCCGTCTGATAGACCCACTCTCCAGAAAGCCTCAAAGATCTACTGATTATCAATCCCAGCTCAGGTATCTTTTCTCAGTCTCAGGGATTAACCTCCCAGTAGTATCTGGTTCTCCAAAATAACTTCTTGTGAGATTCATTTCATCTTGACTTGCACTCTTAGAAGTTTTTCTTCCCCCCTGTGTCTTTCTTCTCAACATTTGTCTTTCACTGTCTTAGAAGTCCTTCAAGGTAGAGGAAAGCTGTAAATAATTACATGGCTCAGTCTGCAAAGGGGCTAGCCTGACTGTATTTATTTATTTATTTGATAAATGCCTTCTATATAGAACTTCACATGCACTAAGTCATGTTCCAAGTGTTTGTATTTGTCACTTTGTTTCTGTTCCAGATATTACTGTCATCATTCAAATGGCAATTAATGACTTCACATAAACATGCAATTTCTTGAATAGGTGCTAAAATGGTATAGTTGTTCTTTTTCCTCTGAAAGGTCAAGATTATAAATTCCTTCTTACCACTCCAGGGAGAGAAACAGAAAAAGAGATATATACTAGGGAGGTGTAAACCCAAGCCATATTTAGGAAGAACAATAATACCAGCATTTTGCAGATAGTGCGAATAGGAAGAAAGAGAGTCCCTTCTGGTTTTATATTCCCTACATCTCTATAAAAGTTAAAGACTCTATGATCACAGAATATGTAAAAAAGTTTGATGAAGACTTTTGTTGAAATACTATGCAATTGTAGCCTCAAGGAAACTGTGAGAATTACATTTAACTATTAAGCAATGTGTATAGAGTTTATTTCATAACACTTTTTTAATCATTTTATTTTTAGAGAAATACAAAATGAAGAATTCTTTTAGATGTTCTTCTAGACAAAAACATTAGAAATCACTCAAATTTCTACTATTCAGTGTGGGTGGAATTGATAAGCAATACCAAATGCTATTTTATTAAAGTTTATCCCTATTTGGATGTGTTACACACATGCAGATGTATTAGGCAATATATTGTGCTATGTAATTATTAGGAACTTCTGATACTCCTCTGCCTAAATATGGCTGGGCATAATGCCATTAAAATATAATGTCTCTGGATAGCTTCATTCCCTGTCACAAATGGCATTAATTTTAAAAACTTCTATTAATAAATTATTTTATTATAATTTGATAATGTATTGAAAGGAAATAAATACAGTCATGTGTCTCATAATTGTAATTTGTTCAATGAAAGGCCTCACGTACGATGGTGGTCCCATAAGAAAACTACCTATAATACTGTATTTTTACCGTACCTTTTCAATAGTATATTTAGATATGTTTAGATACACAAATACTTGCCACTGTGTTACAGTTCCTACAGTATTCAGTACAGTAACATACTGTGCAGGTTTGTAGTAATCAGCTATACCATACATCCGGGGTGTGTAGTAGGCTATACCACCTAGGTTTGTGTGAGTATATTCCGTCGTGCTCACACAAAGACAAAACTGCCTAACGCTGCCTATGTCAGAACATATCCCAGTTGTCAGGGGATCCGTGACCGTAGTTGAATGTGGCCAAACATTTCTCAGAAGGTGCCAAAGCCTAAATGAGAAAAGCTCGACTTCAAAGTCAAATTGGTAGCTATGAGATTAAAGAAGGAATGTTGTAGGCTCTGATTAATATCTTTGAGAAGGAATGAAAGGTTCTGTGAAGGGAGAATTCAGAAGACAGAGAACTATGTGGTACGTGGCGTGTAAGAGTGACGGGGCAGGGCGTCGTGCTAGCACTGCATCACAGGTGGAGTGTGACTGAGGTGAGACATCAGAGAAAGATGCTGGGCAAGTTCACATCCTAAACGACACCTGTGATTTTACTACAAATCTGATGAATCTTTAGTTTGAGCCAATTAAGAAGGATTTCACTGTCTTTGTCCTGGTTCTAGTATATGTCCTGTTTTTTTGTTGATGTTACGGTTGTTGTGTTTTAGTTTTTTGGTCATTGTGTTGTGGAAACATATTGGCCTCTTCTAAGAGCAAATACCCATAATTTTCCCTAGTTTACGATGACTACTACTTGTATCAAGGATAATGCATTACTTAATTTATTTATTTATTTATTCATTCATTTTAGAGATGAAGGTCTCGCTTTATTGCCCAGGTTGAAGTGCAGTGGCCCATTGACAGCTCACTTCAGCTTTGAACTCCTGGGCTCAAGCAACTACAAGCATGTGCCACCTCTCCTAGTTTGCATTACTTTAAATAAGTCTCAGTCTTTTAGTAAAAACAGCTATTATATGAACAATGTAGAATTTTCTATGATATCTAAACATTTATGAAGAGCAGGTCTTCCCTTGGGCCTATGCAGTACAGGAGAAACTCAAAAAAATCATGGTCGCTCTAGGTATATATTCACTTGTGTGGAGCCACAGGCCATATCAGATACATTACTTCCTTCTGCTCATACTGTCAAACACAGGGGCCCCTGTCAACACCACCTTCTTGATAAAGATGATGACAAGAAAAGTTAACATTTTTTGAGAACCCCCGAGGATTATCTTCCATTTTTTCCCCATATGAAATGACTACTAGCTTTTCTCCAAGGTTTAACTGACTGAGAATGATTTTTAAATAATCGCTATAGTCAATAAAATATGCTAACAACCATATACATAAGCAAATACAATCAAATTCTAATGTTGATGAGTGGCAGGTGTACTTATAAATCATACAAGATTTATTTGATTTTCTAAGCATACATTAATCTGTTTCATTAATGTTAAAATCTGTTTCATTTGTTAAAAATTAAACTAAAAAATTCTTACAACTCTTACTGTAAGAAATGTTAAACATGTGTCACCTATGTGTTTGTTTAACATGATGCTTAATAATTAAAATAAGTTTGTTTGCTCTGAATCTGTTACAAGGACAAACTGGTAAAATCTGCTCCTATAAAATTTGCATTTAAAGATAGATAAACTGCACATTAGCTTCTCAAGAGTTTGGTCACTGACTAATGACCAATAACTTTTGTATTTTAGAAGAGGCAATTGTTACTTATAATGAAATAAGATAATGAATGAAAACAATGTAATATGTTAATAATACCTATTCAGAACTCTCAGAGCAGTGAATATCATGCTGAATAAAATTAGTTAAGGATTTAACTAATTTAAGCTTTAGTTTATTCATCATGGGTCCTTTTGTAAAAAATGTGTGTGTGTGTGTGTCTCCTACAACAGGGAAAGTAGGCAAGGTGAGACAAATACAGCCAGTTTCCAATTAGGTTGATTAAATGCAGTTTCTCCTTAACCTGAGGGATACAGGCAGAAAAGAATTTATGTAGAGGAGAGAAAAACGGAAGATTGAGGATCATGAAAAACAAAACTTTAAGTTTACTATTTTGTTTGGTTTCAACTTTAAAGATCCTTCATGTCTAAATCCCTCAGTGGGAGGAATGCAGTCTGTTCTATATATTTCCTAGTGATGCAAATTTGCTGTTTCCAAAAAGTTCTGAATGCCTAGTCTGATGCTCTCCCCAATTCAAACTACAATTAAGAATCAGAAGTGAATGACAATAGATATTATACTATTTTGTTATTCTCAGGATGATTTTCCAAAAACCTAAGTTTTCAATTCAGCTAAGCCAAACTAGGGATTCCAATCTGATTCTGTTTAGTCTACAGCTCACCTTTGGGGCAAGCATTTCAAGAACACATGTCAATTATTAGTTGAAAAATCTACTGAATGCCAGAAATTTAGAGACTTTAAAAAAGGAGGATAAACCCATCTCTAGTTAATGTAACCAATGTAACAACAATACAAAAAGAAAGAAAATTTTATTGTAATAACTCTGTAGTTACAAATCACCCATTTTCTGCCTCCCATTTCTATAGAAAAAATTTTATTACAGATTTATCATTTTTCTTTCAAAAGAATCTGAAATAAAATAGGCCCAATTGTGCCATCAGCATTCTGACTCACATGGCCTTCTGTATGATTATCACAGTGAATTTGCTGCCAGAACTATAGATTTCTCTAACATTGTCATATCAAGATGGGACACAAAGAGCTTGTTCATATTGGGGCCAGGCTTCTGCAACCTAAGTATCTAGCAAAATCATTTCTAGGTCTTCATCAGCACTGTGGGCAAAATGGCAACGTGAGGGAACTTTTCCCAGGTGCTGTCTGCTTACCTTCTTCCGTCTCAGGTGCTGTTTACTTTACCCATCTCTCCCACCCCTATTCCCATGCCCACCCACAGGAGTACAGATTCTCTAAGATGACCTCTAGGTTTCCAAAGCCACCTGTATTCATTGATGATCTCTCTAGGCTCACCCTTCCTAGAATAACTATGCTCCTAAAACCATTTCTTCCTACACCATAGAGCTCCCATTTTTGTTTCCGTGTATATAATAGGAAGATTAATTAATATCAATGCAGATTTCACTTTCTAATCTGGATCTTGTTAAACTTCCTTTAAATTCCCAATCGGAACTTTGTTCCTTCCCTGTTTCCTGGTCATTGATGGATAATTATGGATATTATCAATGGATGCTTTCATCATTAATTATAATTTAGAGTTATTATACAAGGCTATCCAAAATTATGGTTGCTAATAGCTTACTAGCTACCATATTTTGAGCACTTACTTTAGGTCAGGTACCTAACTACACATATTAACTTATTTAAAATTTGCAACAATTCTTTGGGTAGATAACATTATATGCCTCTATTTTATACATCAGGAAATGGAGACACAAAATGGTTAAGTGACATGCTTAGCATCATATAATGGAATATAGTGGAATAGTGGAACTGGAATTTAAAACTAATTCCCAAACTTACTTATCCTGAACTATCATTCTTTGACTTAGACACTGATCCCCAAATTGGGCATCTGGACACAGATCTCACTTCATTTGTTTATAATAATGGCCTCTTATATTACCATCTAGTCTTAGCCAGTCTTCAACATTGATTTATTTCCCCTTTGCTCTCACAATAACTACATGTATCTTTTATATACAACCCAGCTTCCTGCCTGTAACTTAGCCTACATACTGCCAGCACTGTACTGCCCATCTGGTCTGGATCAGTTCCCAGTCTCAGCCTTTCCTGATGTGAACTATCCAGCAATCAATCAACTTCTTAGAAAATGAACCATTTATTTTGGTTCTATAATTGAGCATGGAAATAATAGAGTTGGAAAGAAGCATCAAGATTTTAATTTCTTGTTCAGTTTTTTCCCCACTTTAAAATATTGTAGTAAAATATACATAACATAAAATTTACCATCTTAATGATTACAGGTATAGTTCGGTGGTATTAGTACATTTGTATTATTTGTATCACCATCATCCATCTCCAAAACTCTTTACATTTTATGAAACTGAAACTCTGCACTTGTTAAACAATAATTCCCCATTTCCATGAGCCCCACCCCCACTCCTGCCCCTGCCAACAGCCCTCTGTGTCTATGAATTTGACTACTTTGGGTATCTTATAATAAGTGGGATCATATAATATTTGTCTTTTTGTGACAGACTTATTTCACTTAGCTTAATGTCCTCAAGGTTCACCCTTGTTGTAGTGTGTGTCATTATTTCCTTCCTATTTAAGGCTAAACAATATTCCATTGTGTGTATATTTATTTGTATAACAAATTTTGCTTCTCCACTCATCCATCAACGGGCACTTGGGTTTCTTCCACCTTTTAGCTGTGAATAATACAGCTATGAACATGGGTTTGCACATATCTCTTTCAATTCTTTTGGGTATATACCCATAGGTGGACTTGCTGAATCACATGTCAATTTAATTATTTAGTGAAATGCTTATTATTTTCTGTTTTTTTGTTAGCAGCCACACTACCTTGTTCACTGTGTTTTGTAAACTTACTTCTATATTCTAGAAGAGTTATTTATGAATTATGGATTAAAGAAATAAAGTAATTTTTACTAGTTTTTTGTTAATAAAAATGACATCCAGTTTATTATAATAACTACCTACATTTTCTGCAGGGTTTTTAAGTTTTAAATGATCTTTTGCATATCTATCTCATTTAATCCTTACAACAGTTACGAAAAACTTACCTATCATTACCATTTTACAAATGAAGAAACTAAGTATTAGTTTCAAATTTATCAAACCATAGACATAGTGAATTACAGAACTAAAATTTAAGACAAATTAATTTCTAATTGTGGTCATTTTTATTATTATAGCATTTTTTAAACTACCTAATAAATGAGCAAAATGTCCCCACTTCAGTAATTTTCTTTAACTGTGTAAAAGTTTTAGCTGAAGCAAGAGGGACAGCAAAGTATTCCTCAGTCAACCATTCTTGGCACTTTGCCAAGGTTGTTTCAGGGCTCAATGGAAGCCCCAAAGACTCACAATACCAATAGAGAGGGAGATTATACAACTCTGTTTGGCTGACACAATGCTCATTTATTATCCAAACCAGGACACTCGTGATAGTGAAAGTACTCTGCTTTAGACAATAAATTATGTGATCAATTTGATAATAGCTAATATTTATTGCGTGAGAGACACATTCCTAAGCACTTCACATGTAGTGTATTAACTTATTTAATTCTCACAACAACTTTTGAGGCACACAGAGTTACTGTAATATTTGTTTTACAACAGAGAAGGTGAAGACTAAAGAGGTTACAACAGATGCTGGAGCTCATACAGGTAGTAAATGTTGGAGGAGACTGGGTATGAACCCAGACCAAGTGGCTCCAGATTCTATGCTTTAATTTTACAACATTTGAAAATCACTCATCATAAACTCTAATTATATTTCTAATCTCTCATCTTCCTATTACAAATGATGAGATATCTTCCACAGTCTAATAATTATTTTCCTCTTCCAAATCATCTCTGCTTGCTGCTCTTCTTTCAATAATGACACCACCTCTCTTTCTCCCAGTCACTTAGGACATTCAAGTCATCTTTGACTTCTTTCCTCCCATATGTAAGTTTTATCAGTTCTTTTTTGGAAGTAATAAATGTAAAAATGTAATCATATGGCTATCATTAAAAAAATGGAAAATAACAGGTGTGGTAAGAACGTGGAGAAAGTGGAATCATGTTGCTAGGTGGGAATATAACCTGTACAGCCCTTTGAGAAAACAGATTGCAATTCCTTGAAAATTTAAACATAGAGTTTCCATATGACCCAAGACTTCAACTCTTAGTTATACATCCAAGAGAATTGAAAACATAAGTCCAAACAAAAATTTGTACATGAATATTCATAAAAGTGGAAACAATTCAAGTATCTATCAACTGATAAATGGATAAACAAAATGTGTTATATTTGTACAATGAAATATCATTCGGCCATAAAAGGAATGACGTAATGATACATTATACTAAGTAAAAGAAGCCAGATGCCAAAGGCCACATCTTACTTGATTCCATTTATATGAAACGTCCAGAATCAGCAAATCCGTAGAGACAGGAGGTGGATTAGTGGGTGCCGGGAGCTGGAGTATGGAGATTGGGGATTGACTGCTGTTGGACATGTTGTTTCTTTTTCAAGTGATGAAAATATTCTTTAATTAGATAGTGGTGTCAACTGAAGAATGACAGGGTTAATAAATTTGGAGAAAAGAGCTTTGTTTCTCATAAAAGGTTGCAGCCTGCAGTATGGCCATTCTGACAGGCTGGGAAGCATAGCCTTGGCCAGATGCCAAGACCATGTATTTCAAGAGAAAGGCAATGGAAAAAGGAATTTATTCTGAGCAGGTTGGCCAAATATGCATATTTAACAAGCTATAGGAGAGGTCATGCATATGAATAAATAAGTGGAACTACATCAAAGTCAGAATCATATGCACAGCAAAGGAACCAATCAACAAAATGAAAAGGCAACCTATAGAATAAGAGAAAATATTTCAAACCATAGATCATCTCATAATGGATTAATATCGAAAATACACAAGCAACTCACACAACTCAGTAGCAAAAATTACAAATAATCCAATTAAACATGGAGAAAAGAATGGAATAGACATTTCTCTAAAGACATACAAATGGCTTACAGGTACATGAAAAGGTGCTCGACATCACTAATCATCAGAGAAATGCAAGTCCAAACCTATTATCAAAAAGATAAGAGACAAACAAATGTTGGCAAAGATGTAAAGAGAAGGGAACTCTTGCGTACTGTTGGTGGGAATGTAAATTAATACTGCTATTATGGAAAACAGTATGGAGGTTCCTCAAAAAAATTAAAACTAGAGCTAATACATATGATCCAGCAATCTCATGTTTGAGTATGTATTTGAAGGAAACAAAATCAGTAGTTTGAAAACATACGTTCACTCCCATGTTCTTTGCAGTATTACTCACAATAGCCAAGACATGGAAACTACCTAAGTGTCTGTTGATAGATGAATGGATAAAGAATTTGTGGTGTATGTATATGTATGTGTATTTGTGTGTACATATATATTACACATGTTTTGGAACATGAAAATATTCCCTATTGGAAAACTGGACATTACAATGGTATTTGTTAAAATGGTATTCTACATAAACTTCAAAAGCTGACAAAATACTGGAATGCAACATGTTAATGGAATGAATGAGAACAGAGAGCGGTGTCCTTGGCATTGATGAGATTCTTTTAAAGGTACTGTATCAGGCTGGGTGCAGTGGCTCACGCCTGTAATCCTAGCACTCTGGGAGGCCGAGGCTGGTGGATCGTTTGAGCTCAGGAGTTTGAGACCAGCCTGAGCAAGAGCAAGACCCCATCTCTACTAAAAATGGAAAGAAATTAATTGACCAACTAAAAATATATAGAAAAAATTAGCTGGGCATGGTGGCACAAGCCTGTAGTCTCAGCTACTCGGGAGGCTGAGGTAGAAGGATTGCTTGAGCCCAGGAGTTTGAGGTTGCTGTGAGCTACGCTGATGCCACAGCACTCTCGGGCAACAAAATCGAGACTCTGTCTCAAAAAAATAAAATAAAGGTACTCTATTTAGGGTGGATCTTCATATTTTAACAAGAATGTAAGACTAGCAAGGAGTTGGATAGTATACAAAGCAACCAACCAAAGTGATTAGTTGGATAAAATTAGAACCATTTTAAAAAGTTTAAATGATGTACAATAGTTTTAAAATAATCTCTTATATTTACATACTATTTTTGCTGTATTAAAACAATTTTAGTATGTGTAATATCTCATTGGATCTTCAGAAAAGCACTGGGTTATCTTACATATGAAGAAAATAAAACCCACCAGACAATGTAGCCAATTAGTGGAAAAGTCAGAACAAGAATTTTACACAAGATCACATGACATTAACTTCGCCCTGAAGATTAAATAAGTGTGGTTATTTTAAGGATTTAGAGAAAAATGTATTTGTGTCACAGTTATCTTCACAGCAAAATAAATAAGTTTATTTTTTGTTTGTTTTTGCCTCCAGGAAAGAAAAAAAAGTAAAGTAACTAAATGCCATAGAACCATTTAAGTCAGGTTTGTATTCACAAACTAATTAATTAACTTGGGACTTGAAAGAGTATAAAAATGTTTGTGCTATCTCAGAACACAGACCTCTAAAAACATGCTTGTTGGAATTTTTTTATTAAGCTGTACTCTCTCCTGAAAAGTGATTTAGGGAACAATATAGACATAAATATACAAAGACAGAGAGAAAGAAAGCAGATATAACAACAAACAAACATGTCACATCACTAAAATTCAAGAAGCCAGAAAATGGATAGAAAGTGGTGCTTGATCAGAAGACTGGGGAAAAAATAAAACGTATGTCTGCAGAGAGGAAGCCAATGAGTAAAAGTTTGCTGCAAAAGAATCCAGTCTTAGAACGTAAAGATACCAGATACCTTTGGAGAATGGTATTGGTAAATTTGAAAGTCTTTAAGAAATATTTAGACCCTCTGAACCTTTCCTCTCTTTGAAAAAACAGGCAAATTCCCTGACCACCCCTGGCAAAGAATATGAAAAGGTTGAACAAGACAATCTCTGTATTTGAAGATAAAAGCATAAAGTGAGAATGGGCATGAAGCACTGTTCTTAAAAAAATAGTACTAGGTGATTAAGTAAATGTCAATACAAAAGTGCCTTCTACCTCAGGATTGTCACAGTTCCTAATTGCATCCTCTGTGGAAATTGAGGCTCAGGGAACTGGCACAAGAAAGTGATGCTTTTCTGGCTATTGTTATTGCTGTGAGTAATAAAGTGTCTTTTTTCTCAGACCCACTAGTCTTGTGTCTTCTGCCAGCATCCATGAAAATGAGGCATGCTGATGCTTTTGCCTGCAATTACGGTAAAATATCAGCCCCTCACAACTCTTGACAATTACAAATTTACAGATCAGATAACAGAACAGTGAGATTAGGTGATATGTTCAAGGTCACACGGCTAATACAGAGTAAAGCCTGGATATGGACTTACTCCAACTTCAAAAATGATCTGCTATTAGAGTTGGAGTTAATTCTTTTGATGAGGGAAACTTCCTGGTAAAAAAAGGATTTAGAAACTGGGGTTTATCTGTGTATCACGTCCATGTGGGATATATCAGCCTTTCATTAGCATGACTATTTTAAGAATTACCTATAACTACTTCAGAAGGCTAAGCTTTATCTTCCTTTAAAGCAAGTGAAACTCTAAGGATGGTCTTCTTTAAAATCTGCAAGGGACCTTGAACTGGGAACTTTTCCTGAGTACCATTACAATATGTTGCTTCTTTTGAAAGAGTTGGATGGCATTAATTATAACTATGAGGTATTAAAGCAATGTGATGTTAAGGAACGCCGCTTGTTATTATCCTTAGCCTCACAACAAGAGTGGCCAGTACTTAGGCCAAACAGAAAATAAAAATCAAACTGAAAAAAACCACAATGTGATTTCAAACACATGAAGCTGCTGCTGCTGAATAATGGTTACTCCCAACCAACATCTGTCTTTCCCACTTCTTCTGATTGCCTTCCAACTGCAGGAACCACAGGAATGGACTCCAGGCAAACAAAGCCCTGGACGTGTGATGGTAATCTTTGCCACAGAGTCAATGAGCTGGTCTGGAAAGCCTCACCTTCGGAAAGAAACTTTCACTTTTTGTTAATGCATTGTAAACTTTTCCTGAGATACCTGCTAAGTAGAACTCAGTGAGGCTGTGTGGTGGGAACAAAGAGAAGAGATATATGCCACTTCCTAGAAAATCTAGAAAAGCTTATCTTTTTTTTTTCCTTTAAAGCTCTTACCAGTGCTAAAAAAAAAAAAAAGAAGAAGAGGTTTAGCTATTAAAATAAAAATTATTATTAAAAATTCAAATTTGTCTTGGTACCCCAAATTTTCCTGATATCTCTGGACTTCTCAAGGAGCCCAGCAGCCATGGGAGGCTGGCAGGAACAGAGCAGCATACTCTCAAGCTGATTTCTCAACAATAATCTCAGCTCCCAACCGTTTCCTCAGACATATAAATATCAAGATCAGCAATTAGTAAGTGGCAGACTCAAGATTCAAACCCAGTAGGCCCTAACACCCAAGTTGCAATATTTCTATTTCCTATTTTTAAATTAAATAAACAACAGGACATTAGCCTGAGACTTTCTCTGTACTTTGAGTTCCCAAAGGGGGAAAAAAACAAATCAAAACAACAACAGCAAAACACCCTGCAATTTAACTTGGTATGTAAACTCACAAAAACCTAGCTTAGGAGTACATTTTTTGTAACAAATAGCCAGGTTTCAGCCAATCGCTAACAGCTGAGCTTCAGCCAATCATAGGCAGCCAATTGATTGCATCATGCCCAATTAAGGCAAATGCCCAGCCGTAGGCAATCAGGTGATTTCGCTACTTTGCTTCTGTGTCTGGCCTATAAAAGCTCCTTGCTTATGCTGCTGGGAGGAGTTCTTTAAACTTCTTCTGGTTCTGAGTACTGCCAGATTCATGAATTGTTCTTTGCTAAAATAAACTCTTAAATTTTATTTGTCTAAAACTTTTCTTTTATAATAACACTATGCTAGCTTCTCACTAGAAAATATCTTGTTAGGAGATGCAGACAAAGAGCACTAAAACAGTAATAAACAGCATCAAACCCCCAATTTTATTTGTTTTAGAGTTTTCTATAACAACTTCATATAGTCTGAAAGACTCAAAAGAGTAATGAAAGGCAAGCGGAAATCACAGATTATTTAAGAGCAAATTAGGACCAAATCAAAAACTCCAATATGACATTTTTACTTGAGGTCTCCTTCAATTATTTTTTTCTTTCAGGAAAAGCATTGTGCAAGTGAATGTAAGAATTATGCCTAGCCATGTGCATTAAAATTATGGCTTTCCAAATTTTATGAATTCAGAGAAGTACTTTCAAAATTACATCTTTATTCATTGTTTCTGAGTACATTAATCATATAGATTGTTTTCTTCAAAACTTTATTAAGACCACTTATGTAAATAAAAAATTGCCTGCTGAATAGTTTAAAATGGATGTTGTTGATATAAAAGCTAAGAAAATGATATTATGAGTGGTGGATATAAGGGAAAATAAAATTATGATTTTTTAAAACACGTACCTAAAACTAGAAATTCTAATTTCAAGTAGCTAGAAGAGAGTAATTCATTTAAATCCATAGTGTGTGGATTTATGCTTATTCCAAGCATAATGAATGAAATACAAGTATTTATATTATTTACTGTTATATCCGCAGCATTTGGAATGGTGTTGGCTATCTAGCAAATTATCATTAAATAAAAGCTAAATATGTGAATAAATGAATAAGTGATTAAACTAATCATTATTTTTCATCTTCAAGTTCAACTATAGTTAATCCTTCATGGACTCATTCACACCACAGTTTGTATACGAAGCCAAATAATATCTGGCAGTATTTTAGAAGTTCCATCTTTACTAGTGAGTAGGGTCTAGAATTAATCTTGTGACCTTGTCTAGGTGCTCCATGGGACCATGATTTGCTCTTAAGCTCCCCTGAGCCATCTAAGCAGTATGTTTCCACTTTAACCTCCATTCATAAGTCAGGCCTATTCGAGTAGGTACCTTCTAGGATCAGAAATCTGTCTTAGTGAACAAAGTTTTGTCTTACCCTCTCTTCTTTTCATAGAGGCTGTATTCTAATATTGTGTTCCAGCAATTGATTGGCTTGTTACCTTGCTGGAGAAACCAACTAGCACACCTCATTCTTCGTATAAAACCTATTAGATAATGTGCAATGATTTAAATCACTTAATATGTTTAAAAAATTTTCCCTAAATTGCACATTCTTCAAAAGCAATCACTCTTTTGCTTTGATAAATCCATTTACTGAATATTGTACTAGAGCAATAATGTGTAGTCAACAAATGCGTGTTCATGGACTAAACATTGGTTGTTCTAACAACTTTTCTCTGATATGTAATATGATAGAACTTTACTTTTTCAGTTCAGTAATTTATAATAAACAAGATAAATTGGAAATTAGTATTACTTTATTTTTTATTGACACAATAGGTGCACATATTTTCAGGGTATGTGTGACAATTTAATACATTCATAAATTTATAAGAATCAAAATCGTGTAACTGTGATATTGATAAGGAAGACCCCATCTGTTACCTGACGCAGCAGCCACCTAAGAACTCGCCCCTCAGAAGAGCCTCATCAACATAATAGTTACGTATTCCCTGGCGCATCAACTAACCTATTACCTGGCGCATCAACATGATACTAACCCATTACCTGGCACACTAGCCACCTGACACCCCACCACTTGGACCACCCCAACCTAATAAAAGTGGGAAAAATTGGGTAGCCTGGGCTCAGAATTTGTGGTGAGACCCCTCTGAGCCCGCAGGCAAATAAACCTTGATTCCCCGACTCTCCGTGAGCCACGCGGTTTGTCCTCGGAACCACCCACTGTAACACTTGCTGTAATAATATCTGTCACCTTAAATATTTGTCTTTTCTTCATGCTAGAAGTATTTGAATTATTCTCTTCGAGCCATTTGAAATTAGTGTTTCTAATTTTAAGCTATGTGTTTAAAAAAATTATAATTTTATTTACCCTGTATCCACCACTCATAATATCATTTTCTTAGCTTTTGTATCAACAACATCCATTTTAAACTATTCAGCAGGCAATTTTTATTTACATAAGTATTTTTTTTTTTTTTTTTTTTGAGACACAGTCTCACTCTGTTGCCCGGGCTAGAGTGAGTGCCGTGGCGTCAGCCTAGCTCACAGCAACCTCAAACTCCTGGGCTCAAGCAATCCTTCTGCCTCAGCCTCCTCAGTAGCTGGGACTACAGGCATGTGCCACCACGCCCGGATAATTTTTTCTGTATAGTTTTAGTTGCCCAATTAATTTCTTTCTATTATTAGTAGAGATGGGGTCTCGCTCTTGCTCAGGTTGGTCTCGAACTCCTGACCTTGAGCAATCCACCTGCCTCTGCCTCCCAGAGTGCTAGGATTACAGGCATGAGCCACAGCGCCCAGCCTATTTACATAAGTAGTTTCAATAAAGTTTTGAAGAAAACAATCTATATGATCAATGTACTCAGAAATAATAAAGATATAATTTTAAAAGGATTTCTCTGAATGTATAAAATTTAGAAAACTATCATTTTAACGACAACAACTTATTAAACATCTTTGCCTAGTACAATGTTAGATCCTGTGAACGAAATAAATTAGTTAAAAGAAATTATTTCTGCCTCCATGAATCTTACGTACTACGTGGGCAGCATATATATCTAACTTTAAAATAACAATTATTTGTACCCCAATTAGAGGTTCAGATAAACAAGAGGCCAGTATAGACTAGAGAGGATAAAAAAGCTTCCTGTGGACATTGGAATTAACCATAAGCCTTTTGAGGTGAATATAAATAGAGTGATATTATTTAATCATATGGAGCAGGAACTTAGCACTTATACAAAGAATGGGGAAAAATAAAGTTTTCTTGGGAGAAAAAAGATATAAAACTGAAAAGGAGTCTTGGTACAGATGGTAGTGCAGGATAAACGATGCTAAGTCACTGTCATCTCTATTCAATGTGCATTTTAAAAGGAAAGAGAGAAAGAAATCTGAAATTAATGATTAGCAAAAATACTGTGCTTATTGTACACATAAGTCTTCCTCCAAAAAGCTGTATTTTATTAGTCAAAATCTCAGCAGGAAATAGATGCTCATTCACAAGGTTTAGTTGAAGGGAGTTTAATGAGTATGAGGGTTTAAGGAACCCAGCAGTGCTGGTGAATCACCCAGGGACCAGCAGCAGTGGGAAGCCATGACCACCCTCAGGCCTGATGTAGGAGGGGGAGGGAATGTTGCTAACAGGAAGCCAGAGAGATGTAGCCTTGCAAGGGGTCCTCCAGATGAAATCCACGAACAGAAAAATGAACCTACTGGCAAAGCCATTTCCTGGAAAAGGCTAGGGTGGCTTAAAGTACCCAGACCACTGCGCCTTTACTCTGTCTTCCATCTCCTATTGCTTGCTTTTGTTAACCCCAGTCATTACAGCCCTGAAATGATTTATTTTACACCCTCAAAACAAACGCTTCCACATCCTCATTTGTGGTTTACCATGTGTGAATGCAGACTCTATGAATGACCAGTGACTACGTAATTTAGGTGCAAAAGAATAACCATTATGTCATTTAGAGACTTATCATTATGTTGCATTTCCTGTGCTTATTTTGCAGTAGCTGGGAGAACTCCTCTTATAACAGCTCATCAAAATAAAACCTTGAAGGGTATCAATTGCAAAACCTACATGTTTGTTTTCATGTGTGGAGATTTTAGAAGTTTATTAGAAATTCTTAGCCTTTTGCAAGTTATATACATATTATATACACACATATATTTTATATATTACTATATATTATAATATATACAATCATTAATTAGACATAATATGTCTTCAATGTCTACATGCTATACTGGCAGCTCATTTCCCCTCTGTCCTCGTATTCCAAATTAATCATTTCTGCTTGTATAGCAAATACTGGAAATTTGAAAAACTCATTCATTTTAAATTTGGTATAAAAACTTATTTAAATAGTAGTGAAGGATATGTTTTCCTGTATATTACATATTGCAAACTTTAGTGTTTTAACTGTATTTTGCTATATGCTCAAAGTAACAGATTTAACTAATTGAATTTATGAAAAATATCTAGCATATAATCCAATCGGCAAAGTCAATTGTCAAATCAATTAGCCAAATCAATTTTGCTTTCTGTCAGAAATATCAGCGTTTATTTTTAATTCATATATATATTATTTTCAAGTTCAAATATATATTATCGTAATTCAAATACACAAACACATCCATGTGAAAAACTTTCTCACTTTTGAATTACAATCCTAAACTAGGTAGTTAAGGGGGAAAATGAAACAGAAAGGGGCAATGGCACAGAACCTTGCCCAGAGTGGGTCACAAGGACATTACACAGAGACTCCGTGAAGCTCTCTTTGCATTACTTTCACTGGGAAATGCATTCCTTTGTTTGGTGCCCTGGAAATTTTGGGAGCTTGGGCAGAAAAGATTCTCCGCGGGTGGGGAATATGCTTTCTTTTACAGCGTGATAGATGAGCAACTGCAAAAAGCGAATTGAGAAAAGTGGGTTGGCAGACTAAAAATTCTTACCTAGAAAGAACGATATTAGGAAAGAATCATGTGAAAGTTGAGAATTTGATTATCAATTTCCTTGATGCTACGGATGTCCACCATACTCACTGAAACGTTTTCTTATATCCTAACAAGTATTCATATCCAAATTTGAAGACCACTCTAGTATTAATATTATAGATCAGCAGCAGTCTTTGATTTTTTTCCTAATCCAAAAAACATATTTATACATATATAATATACATTTCCTAATCTTGGTCAATTTGAATGATATTCACTCAACATACATTTATGTGACAGACACTGTTTTAGTTGCTTGAGTTATATTAACGTGATAAATTGTATTACCATTTCCAATTATCCACTCCTACTCTGTAGGCGAATTGCTCCTGCTCAGACTTGCCATGCATCCCTGTAGGTGGAATGTAACTCTTCATCCAACTATAGTGAATGATCCTGTTATGAGCCTTATCCAAGTAGAAGCTTTAAAAGCTTTACTGAAGATACTGGCCATGTTCTCTGCTTTTACAAAAAACACTTCCCAGAGAATGGCGACTCCCTCCCTGTATCTCCCCACCTGGCCAGAGAAAATACAGACAGCCCAGCAGAAGCTACCAGGATCCAGCAGAACCTTAGGTGAGGCACTGCCCCCATGGAACCTGAGACAGAAAGAAATATTTGTTGTTAGTTCCAGAGAGATTTGTTACTTATGCAGCGTTTACAGCAACAATACTTACTAATAGGGCCAATGGACAAAATGAACTACCCTCAGGGAGGTTACAGTCTACATATATTTAGTATATTTGAGAAAATAATATTTTAGTATTATGTATGTGGTAGATACATAAGGCTCCATCCCTATTCTCGTGTGTCTTTTAAAAGAAAAATCTTCCTTTTGATTGGTATCTTTCAATGTTTCCAGAAACAAAAATAATACATACTTAAAGTCAACAAGCTTGACACACACCTGTCAAAAGAGAATTCTGAGTAGAGGACACAGCTTGTGTATAGGCCCTGAGGTGGGAGCACGCCTGGCAACATAGGAAGAAGGCCAGTGCAAATAGAAAAGAATGATCAACGCAAAGAGCACATGACTTGGAGAGAGAACAGAACCCAACTTCATGTTGAGTTTTGAAGGCCAGTGTAGGACTTTGGCTACAACCAGAAGCTACTGGAGAATTTTAGCAGAAAAGAGGCATAATCTGATTTATGTGTTAATCTAAGTGCTCTAACTTCTGTGTTGAGAAAAAAACTGAAGGACAGCGAGGGCAGATGAAGTGGAGAAACCAGCCAGGAGACTCCGAATAACTGAGGTAAGAGAAGATGCCTGCTTGGTCCAGGAAGGCATCAGAATCCCTGACATACGAATACTTTGATTGTCATTTCAGACAAGGACATGTGGGATAGGTGAGAGGTTAGCTCTGAAAGCATTTATGCACTGACACAAAATGGAAATAAATGAAATCCCCCTCACAGGGTTCAAGGACCTGTTACAGAAATATAAGATAAGGCAATCCTTTAAATTATATAAGAAACCTTGATTTTTTTAGAAAATTTGTATTGATTAAATTTTAAAAATTAGGAATATACTTAGAAATTTAGTTCATGCCCTGATCATACTACAAAAATGGTCACTGAAAATGCATATTAGCAAGATGTCTTTCAGTATGAGATGTGAAAGAATTTATCAAAGTGTTGCAATGTTATACTTCTGTGATACTTTATATAGATTTATCTGCAGTGATGCATCTCTTACATCTCCTCTAGTACTCAGAAAACATATGCCTGAAGAAGGTCACTTAGACTGGTGCATATTTCAGTCTTTCAATTTTTTTATGTGAACTTCAGGGAGGATAAATCTGCCTTTTATTCAATTTCTTAAATCCAACAACAGTGGCTTAAATATATAAGGGTTTGTTTCTCTCATAAACCTAAAGTCCATTGTTAAAATTAGGTGGTGTTGACATACATTAAGCAGCAATTCTTGGACTTTGATTCAGAGTTAAAAGATGATGTTGAAGCTGCGGTCATCCAGACAGACAGAAGGAGGAAGTCAAGAAAATGCAGTGCCTGTGTAACAGAAAAATAAAATCCTCCCCAGAAACCCCTCAACAGAATTCCTCTTATGCCCCATTATCCAGAACAGTGTCACTTGACTGTCTTTAGTGACAAGGGAGCTGAAAATTAACACACTTAGCATATATCCTCTCTGTGGTATAGACAGTTAATGGAGATCAGCTATAAATGGAAATTTGATAATACAGGTATCTAAAAGAGAAATTGGTACTTCGAAAAAATCTAATGGCGTGATCAGTTTAGGTTTCTTGAGTTGCTACTATAAGTCATGATGGTAGAAGAACTACCAATGAAACATTAGAATGGGTGAAAATAATTGTTGTTTTCTGTTAATCTATAAAGCAATGAGCAAAAGGATATAAGATTATAATTCACCCACCAATCTTTGAAACTAAAATATGAATCAAACTAAATGTCAATGGAGTTATGAGTATAAAGAATAGTGATAATAGGCCGGGTGTGGTGGCTCATGCCTGTCCTAGCACTCTGGGAGCCCGAAGCGGGCAGATCGCTGGAGGTCAGGAGTTCAAAACTAGCCTGAGCAAGAGCGAGACCCCGTCTCTACTAAAAATAGAAAGAAATTAATTGGCCAACTAAAAATATATAGAAAAAATTAGCCGGGCATGGTGGCACATGCCTGTAGTCCCAGCTACCCGGGAGGCTGAGGAAGAAGGATGGCTTGAGCCCAGGAGTTTGAGGTTGCTGTGAGCTAGGCTGACGCCATGGCACTCTAGCCCAGGCAAGAGAGTGAGACTCTGTATCAAAAAAAAAAAAAAAAAAAAGAAAAGAAAAAAGAAAGAATTTGTCCCATAGTACCAGTATTTTCAATGAGTCACCTTCTATCCATTATCATTTATATGAAAAACACTGCACCAAAGGCTTTCTAAAATGTTTCCAAACGCGCGCTCAGATTTTGCTCCAGAGGAACGAACCAGAGCACTGTCTGCTAAAAGCAGCAAAGGAACTGCACGCAAGGGTGCTACTTCACACTCCGGAGTCGGGAAAGACTCAGAGACAGAGACATGGGTTTAGGCTGTTGCAGGTGGTCTGGGAGCCACCAGGCCTGTGGCTGGCTGAACTCGGGACCATGCCGAGGAAAGCTCTCACACAGGCAAGGACGCCACGGTGACCACTGTGGAAACGATCCCCCCAGCAACGGTGTATTTGCAGGGCCTCTCTCACAGCCGACTTAGAGAAGCTAAAAATTGCCAGGTCTCTTCATGGGGTGAGGCAGGAAAGTCCAAACCGAAAGGTCAAGGAAACCTCTCAAGTGGTATCACATTTGAATTTCGCTCTCAGATAAAGCTGTCTGCTTCACGTTCCTCATCCTGCAGGCAGCACCTCCCAGAGTCCTGATGACCGCAGAGCAGAACTTGAGGACACTCAAATAACAGGGCCTTTCTCTCTCTCTCTCTTTTTTTTTTTTTTTTTTGGTTTGGGATAAGAAGAGAAAGAAAGAGAAGAAAATATGAAAATCCGTCCTATCTAATTCTCTTCTTAACCAGAGCTGGGAGCGTGATGAACACTCAGATTCTCCCGACATGCGCTGCCCAGCCGAACGTGTAAACTGAAACAGCCTTCCCGTGCCAAACTTTGCTCAACTGCCCACAAGATTTTAAGTGAGATGCACAGATCATGCTTATGCCCAAGACCAAACACGCTGGTCACTTGGGAAGGCAAGAGACAAACACAGAGTATCTACTGTGTGCCATGTATTTCCAGTCTCACAACAGTTTTACAAGACTGTCTCTGCTTTACAGGAAAAGAAACTAAGATTTACCTAAGGTCACAGGATTTAAACCTAGGGCTCCTATCTTCAAGTTCAGTGTCCTTTCTTTTACCATCCCACTCTTTGGGGAAAAACCTTAAAAGCCAAGGAGATTTTTCCAATAGGTCAATTCCCCAATAAGTAAAGGAAAGCCTTTCACAGAGCTCCTGGGGAATAAAAACAGAACCTAATGGCAGTTATTTTCATACAAGAGGACAGGAGAAGCAGGAAGTAGCGGTGGGAGGTGCCAAAAACAAATCAGTTCCAGAACAAGTGAACATGAAAGCCTGGAACTCTGGGTCCGTGGTACGAGAGAGAAAGATGACAGACAAGAAGAGGACACGAAGGCAGAGCTGAAGGAGGCACCAGCTGGCCAGAGAGAAGATGGAAAGACTGTGGCCTCGCTGGCTGGGCAGCATCAGTCCTAGTGCTAAGTCCCCGACTCGGGGCGGCCCCTTTGCCTCAAGCAAGCAGGGGAGGTGTCCGCAGGGTTTGCTTGTCAAGGGTCCGTCGCTCCTTCTTTAGGAAAGAGGCGCCTGGTTTTCACTTGGGGAGCCTCCTCTTTCTGCTCTCAGACACGAGGTCGGGTGGGGTCCCTCCCACCCCAGCACCAGCAGTGGTCACACCAGTCACAGAAGTCCACCATCTACTCCGAGACAGACCAGTGAGACGCGGCCGGGGACTCTGCTGGAACCATCCAGCCAGGCTGCCAGCCTGGCGCCGCTGGGAGCCATGCCACCCACCCAGAGAGCGCCGGCCCAGAAGGCCGCCCAGCAATGGGAACAGGCATGGCAGCACGGTCCTGACCTCAGGTCTGGCCGTGCCTGAGGCGCGACCTCCCGCTGGACTTTCCAGTTGCAGCACAAGCTGACAAGTCCCCACTTGCGCTCAAGCAGTCGGAGCCGAGAGCCTGCGTAGCCACGCTGGCACGAGGCGGCTCCCCCCTGCGCCTCCTGCGTGTGTGAATGAGGACCACGGGCTGCGGGGTCCGAGCCCCGGGCAGTCGGCACGCCGGCCTGGAGGGCCCGGCCTCCCCACCGCCACGCCCCGCCGCCACCACAAAGCACCACGGCGCAACGACTCGATCCTTCCGTCCCAGCGGTGACGTCCGCCTAAAGACCAGGCACTCACCTGATACACGTGGAACGCATTCGCCGCTTTGCCCCGGAGAAACACCGAGGGGATCCAGACGTTGATGAGCGCCCGGTTTGATCTGCCCAAAGGAAGAAATCAAAATGGGTCATTTTAACTTACATACAAACCAAGAACCAGAAACAGGAAACGGTTCTCTCCTCTGACAGGCACTATGCACAAGCAATTTATGACAACATACAGTGCAGCTGATAGTATGCTAAAGGACAAGCCTCATCACTCAGTTCATATATATGTACACACACACACACTCCTATCTATTACGCCTGCATATGAATACACACGCACATACATGCACATGCACCGCACTCTGGATGAGAAAGAGCTGCCCTTCATTCTTCTCACTGAGTGTCAGG
Source organism: Lepilemur ruficaudatus (assembly GCA_963574885.1). Taxonomy (NCBI): domain Eukaryota; kingdom Metazoa; phylum Chordata; class Mammalia; order Primates; family Lepilemuridae; genus Lepilemur; species Lepilemur ruficaudatus. The sequence continues at coordinate 68,732 of CAUYRT010080112.1, read as the reverse complement.
CCTATAATTTAACTGAACCTCAGTCTCCACATCTGGAAAAGGGGTTGCTAACTGGAAGCCCCAAGGAAGCTATGATGCGAGGCCATGTGAAGTGACACCCACAGAGTTTCTGGAGCACCCAGCGGAGTCACACTGCCTCCTCACTGTGCTGACTTTAGACCCCGACCCCCACTTTAAGATCAGACCCAAAGGAGCTCGGGAGAGCAACACCCATGGCTGTGAGAGTGATGGCTGTTTGCGGTGGGAGGAGGGGAGCGCAACAGAAAACGACACGTTGGAAAACTAGGATGCCAGGCACAAATAACACTCTTTCAACTGTCCAAAAACAATGTGTGCATGGATCTAACAACACAAGATTTAAATTCAAATACAATACAATTTACTATCTACAATGTATGGGCTCCATGCTTTTATGTATATTAACTCACTTAATCCTTATATGGACTATTTAAAGTACTTTTAAGGGTTATTTTGGTTATATGACTGTTTTGGCTCATGTGATTGTGATGACTTAAAACTTAACTCTGAGGCACAGGGTACACACACACACACACACACCCCTCCTCATCACACCCCCACCCAGCTGGATTCAAATTACGGAGCTAGTAAGTTGACTGTTGCTGAAACTTCGAAATCAACCTTAATAGTTATCACAACAGCACTGTACAATTCTGGAAGGTCCTAGCCTCTACTTAGAGCTGTTCCAGAGCTCTCCTTCTTTCTAAAGAGCAGCTCATAAAAATTAGCCAGCTTCCTGCACTTGGAACACAATTTAAAAGGCTGACGATGGAAGATTCCATGACTCAATGTTCTCACAACCTCTAGAGTAAAGAGCATTTTATTTTCATAAGGACAATAACCCTCAGGTAATGGTTCTCCCTAGAAGCAGCATTTCTTCTACATTCTGAGCTGAGGTGGTGACCTCCTTCAAGAGGTAAAATAAGCCCTATTGATCACTTCCCCAGGGTGCAAAGGACAAACCGCAATTCTGAGCTACCAAACTGGCTTGTATATCCAATGACTTTCCTCCTATAAAGGTCCCTGGAGCTGTGCTAGTGCCAACAGCACCTCCCCTTTCATCTGTCACCAGAGGAGGGAAGGACGAAAGTATAACTGACACTTTTTTTTACTAACTTTCCTGGATTGGTGAGGACCAGACGACCACCCAGGGCTACCATTACCTGTGGCTGAGTTAGGCATTTCTCCCTTTCAGTACATTTACCACACTGTACTAAAATTGATTGTCTATGGCCAGGTGTGGTGGCTCATACCTGTAATCCCAGCACTTTGGCAGGTTGAGGTGGGAGGATCAATTGAGCCCAGGAGTTTGATACCAGCCTGGGCAACAGAGTAAGAGCCAAAAAACTTTTTAAAAACTAGCTGGGTGTGGTGGCGTGTACCTGTAGTCCTAGCTACTTAGGAGGCTGAGACAGGAGGATCACTGGAGCCTAGGAGTTCAAGGCTGCAATGAGCTATGACTGTGTCACTGCACTCTAGTCTGGGCAACAGAGCGTGACCCCCTCTCTAAAAATAGAAATTTAGAAAAAAAATTGAATGTTTATATAACCACTTCCCTCCCAGATATCAGCTCATTTTGTTCATTTTTTTGTTTGTTCACACATGCAGTCACTAAACAAGTATTTGCTGAGAACCTACCACATGCCATACACTGTTGTAGGTACTGGAGGTAGAACAATAAAGGAAGTAGACAGAGCCCCTTTCTTCATGGAATATGCAGTTTAACAGGGGGGAGAGACACATCTCCATAACAATTACTTCACTGTGGTTGAGAAACATACTTTGTATGATTTCAATTTTAAAAATTTATTGAGAATTGTTTTGTGGCCTAACAAACAATCTACACTGGAGAGTGTTTCATGGGCACTTAAGAATGTGTATCCTGCTGCTATTTGGTGGAATGTTCTATATACGTTTGTTACGTCTAATGGGTTTATTGTATTGCTCAAATATTCTATATCCTTACTCATCTTCTGTCTAGTTAATCTACCCATTATTTAAAGTGGGGTGAAGTCTCCAACTATTACTGTAGAATTGTTTACTTTTCTCATTGCTACCAATTTTCACATCAAGTGTTTTAGGGCTTTGTTGTTGGGTGCATATATGCTCATGGTTGTTTCACAGAAATTCTTTAACCACCATGTGTTAAGTGCCACCAAGGAACACTAGATTTAAGGAGAGTGAATTCCAGGGAGGCCTGCTTTGGTCTGGGGCATCAGAGAAGGGTTCTTTGAGGAAGCAATATTTGGGCCAGACTTTGAGGAATACCAAAAGTTGGCCCACTTGGGGAGGGGAGGTTGAGGATGGGAAAAGTATTCCAAGCAGGGGAATTAACATTTGTGAGGAGAACAGAGTCAGGATCAGGACTGCCTGGGTCTGAATCCTCTGTCATCTGTAGGGTGGCTGACATGAGGACTGAGTGAGTCAGAGGAATGCCTAGCACAGAGCAGGGCTGTGTACATGTGGGTTGGGTAAGGAAAGTAACAGGCCTGAGGCGAAAGACTGAGCTGTCAGAGGAGTGGAACAGGCCAGGGTGGCTGATGTGCAGGGAGGGGAGGGCCGGGCTGGGGCTGAAGCCAGAGGTCAGCGAGGGCCTTCTCCATAAGCTCCATGAAGGAGTCTAGGCTCTATCTTGAGCAAGGGCACTGGTGCCATTGCTTCCCTGGGGCTTCAGTGTGGATGAGAAACTGGCAAGAGCAGCGTCCAAGTCTATGGGGAGAAAGGATGTGTCCTGGACCAGGCAGAGGTGCTTATGGGCAGGGACTGTGGTTTACTCATCCCCTCCACTGAAAACCTGGCAGGACACCTGCCCATAACAGGTGATGAACTCCTGGTTTAACAGTGTGTCCCTCCCGACTCACCCCTGACTAGTCGCTGGCTTCCCCTCCGCAGCTGTCTCCCCCCAGTTTCTCCCCGCCGGGCTGCCATCCTAGCAGCCGCCTCACACCGTCCTCCCCCTGCCCACGAGCCTGGGAGTGAGGAAACCCAGGTCCAGTGGGGCTCGGTGGCTTGACCGAGATTCCCACGCAGGGGGGCCTGGCTCCGAAAACACGCTCTCTCTAGTGCCGGCCCCGCCTGCCCGCTCCAGAAGCAGCTTCTCCTGGACGAGCCCTTCTCCCAGGGAGGCTGAACCTTCTTCCACTCACCACAGCTGAATGCGAGACGGAGGTTCTGCCTGGCCTTTAACCCAGAACTTACTCCACTTTCTTTGCCAGCCTGAAGGGACTGTTTGTCCAAAAACTAAGGTACCCAGAATAAAGAGTCTAATGACCAACTAACTTCCTTTGGGGTTATCAGCAGAGGCACAGATAGAACCTAACCCAATCAAAACCCAGGCCAATGCACTGACTACTGTTCTCCCAGTAACCCAGTGACCACAGATAATGAATGAGTGACGTGGGCCAGAGTCGGGCACTAGGGACAAGTGGGGACTTCGGTAACCTGAAGAGCACGTGCCCTGTGCACAGGGGCAGCTGCTGCTTAGCTCCAGCTGACTGTGGCCTTACATTGGTAAGTGCCTAATTTAAAAAAGAAAAAGAAAAAAAATTGAAATTTTTATGTTGTATCTTTCAACTTTTAAATGTCAGCCAAAAAAATGTTTTTAAATACCCAAAGGGGACATAAAACATGTCTGAAGGCCAGACTGGGGCTGCAGGAGGACAACTCCCCACCTTTACAATAACCAGGTCAACCCTGCGTAGATCTCAACAACGATTTCTGTATCCCCCTGTGGTCTTCTGGGACACAAGCCAACAAAGCCTTATTTCTAAAGGACCCTCATGAGCAAACACCATGGACTTACATTTCAAAATCCGACAAACTCTGGTCTTCCGATGTTTGACTCAAATCTCCAGGCACCTACCGTCAGGAAAAGAGGGGAGAAAAAACGCATAGTGGTTACCAAGGTTTGCATAATCATGGAAGAATTCTGCCTCTCAACGATCCCTGACAGTCTCCTGATAAGGACGAAGTGAAAAAGCCGTTACTAGAAAACAATAAGAGATTTTGTGGGGGGATGGTTGGAGATGATGTTGCAATAAGAAAAACACGCCACCATGAGAGATCTCCATTATCTTTATGGAAAAAGGACTGTTAATCCTATTGAGATAATCACAGGCATGTAAAAGCATGTAATTTGGGAGCTATAAAGGCCTAATTAGAATCTCAGACACCAGATATCAGATGTACAACGGAAAAAATATCCATTGTCACTGTGACGAACATCACACATACAGACACACCCAGTAAATAAGCACAAAAGGCCAATGTCTAGTCCCAAAATGATGCCATCCTCTCCCCCTTGTAATGTATGAGCAATTTTAGGCAGCAGAACGTGACTTATCCTTCTGACTCAGAAGGGCTACAAGAGAAGATCATCAGGGGAGAGTAATTAACTGCATGGCACGATGGCCCCTCCCCAGCACTGCTTAGGGGCCAAGCACCCTGTGGAGGTGAGCTGAGGGCCAGCAGGTGCTCCATAGTACATGTGCCCTCTGGTAAGTCCCCCACCCTTGGCTCCCCCTCAGACAGGGAAATCGATTCTCAGGGCTGTCATTGCAAGCATTTGCAATTATTATGTAAAGCAGATGTAGCAAAATGCCCAGCAGTGCTGGATGCTCAATAAATGTTGATATTATTCTCATACCCAGGGAATGAGCTTCCTTTTTTGATCTGGTAGAAACTGAATTGGCTGGAATTTTAACAACGTAGATCAGGACTAAGAGGAGCCCAGTGGAACAGAGAAGGGCATGGAATAGCGATGGAGAAAGAGAGAACACGGATTTCACACTTTTCGCAGATCAGAGCCTTCACATCTGTACCCTTCATAATGACCCCAAGGGAGGCATTATTTTCCTCACTTCATAAATGGGGACACTGAGACTCAGGGAGGTTGTATAACTTGCCAAAGCTCACATCTAGGAAGCAGATCTGTCCAACTTCAAAGGCTTTTCTGCTACAAACCCTCAGCAAACAAAAGAAAAGCCAGCTAACAGGTCAACAAAGAAGGTAAGACTTCAAGAACTTCTGCCTGTACAGAGGGTCAGAAGACACTAGAAGGCTCTCCTTAAAGAAACAGTGGGTTCTGGCTTTGGGGACAGAATGCAGGGGTTATGTGGGCTCTGGGTCCATGCAACTCAGGATCAAATCCCAGCCCTACTCTTCCTATGTGGCCATGAGCAAATCACTTCTCTGTGTCACACTGTTGTCATCCATAAAACGGGTATAATAGAAGATAAAATGAGTTAACATCTACATAGTATGCAGAACAGTGCCTGGCATGTAGAAAGATCTCCATAACTGACAGTGTGTCACGACAATAATATGACAATTAATGCGAAGTAGAAGCAGTGTGTTCTGTAATCCTTCACACTAGACACAGAAGCTGCCCTGCCAACCCAAGGGGTGCCTCTCACCCCATGCATGGCAGTCCAGAGGGAGGGGGACCCACACTGAGTCTATAAAGATGTCTGGAGCTAAGCGATTAAACCTGGCTCCAGGCAGCAGATGAGCCTAAAAAGGCGCTATGGAGAGACTCCTTCAAACTCAGTAAGGAGAAACCTGCCTTGTCACTTGGAAGAACTTCAGTTTCCTAGGACCTAAAGCCTCACTGGTTCAGGAACTCGCTGGGCTGGGGGTTGGTGTCACTCAGCTGCCATGGTGGCTGCCACTTTTCCTATGGGTAGCTGGAAAGAGAGATGGTACATTAGGAAGCCACGAGGCTGCATGTACCCAGACCCCTAAAAACATCCACACCCTGTGACCCGTGAGTCCCCTGCCAAAATGTACCTAGAGGAAACAATGGAACATATCAACCAAACTTTACATCACAAACCATTCCTCTTTCCATTCCTTAGAGAAGTGGAAAAAAAAAAAACACAAACAAAAAAAACGTCTAACTATAGAGTATACTTCAAGAAATTACAGCATGCCCATATGAGAAAGCGAGGTGAAACTGTTTTTTAAATAGGTTTTGCATGGGGCGGGGGTGTGCACATGCATGCACATTCATGAGGCACAAGTCTAAAAATTCTGGAAAAACATGTGATAAAAGCCATAATGGTGATCATTAATAAGAGATTAGGAGTGGGATTGGGGGAAAGACACCTATTTTTCATTTTCTATCTCTCTGTAAGATAAAAAAAATGCATCTTTCAATTGCTTAAAAAAAACGTAAATGTGCTTCTGCAGAATGAGATAGCTTTCTATGTGCTGTTAGGAAAAGCTCTCTAAGGTAGATTAAGTGAAACCAGAAGCAAGGTATGGACACAGGAGGTCTAATACTCTACCTCGGGTATAAAAATGGAAAATTAAAGACTACCCAGTTGTATTTGTTTGTTTTTATATCAAGAAGCTATAGAAGAGAAATTCAAGACGCCAGTGAAAGGGCACCCATGGTGGCGACAGGCTATTCACAAAGCACCGGGGTGAGGCTATTCACTGAACACCCTTTTATATCATTTGAGCTTTGAAATAAATTAATGTACTACCAATTAATAATTTAAATAGAAATGTATTATCCCCCCAAATGAGTGTTTCTGGTAAATTTTTAATGGCCTAGGAAAACAGCTCTGATCTCTGTCTCATAAGCAGCACTGCCCAGCGTGATTCCTGACTGTAGCTCACAACGTGTGTGTGTCAGTAAGATTAGCATGAAACGCATCCAGAAGTTACAGTGGGGTATTTCTGAGAGAGAAGTCACATGATTTTGAACTTTTCTGTGCTTTCTACAATGGAGATGGATTTGCTGCATAACCAGAAGCAGACACACGTGGTTTAAGTTTGTATCATCAGGTAGTACAATATTCTTTCCACCCGCTCCGCCTCCACGCATTTCCCTAGAAGGCAGAAAGCCAGATGGCAGAGACTTTGCCTTCAAACTCTTTTATGCATCCTAGATGGAAAAGGGCAAAGGAAGGGCCCAGAAGCCACGCCACCTTCCTGACGACATCCACTCTCCTCTGTGCGCATCCACGTGGGACGTAGTGGGAACAGCCACGGCCCCAGCACCTTCTCTGGCAGGGACCACAGGGCAGCCGTTGGCCACTCCCCTTCCCTGAGTTCCCCCCTGGGCACCTGAGCCTGGGGAAGGCTCCCCTGGTCACGGTGTGGGGGCCAAGTGAACAGACTGCAGGAGGTACGCACACTCGCCACCACCTTTGAACACAGCCTCATCTCTAATTGGAAGCAAACAGAGTTTGTACCCAGAGAACCTCGTTCACAAGAACCTCTGACTACCCCAAAAAGCACCAAAGGACAACCAAAGGACTGAAGGAAAAGACAGGGTGGGGTTTTTAAGGACAGATGTCACTTTACAATTACAAGAAAATATTTTGAAGCTTCTTCAAAAACAACCAATTCTTGGAACAAGGTATTCTCTTGGCTCTAAATTCCCCTCAGGGACCCTGGTTTTCAGGGAACGTTTTGGACGACGGATGTAAGTATCTGGCAGTTGTTAAATCCTCCTGACTTAGAGGCATTTCTTCTAATTATGTGGCCTTACTGGGATCAGCAAACCAGTAAGTATTTACATGTCTACCTGTGTACCAGGGAGGCTGGGTTGGAAAAACAATCTGGAAACTTTCTAACCTCTGTGGAACGTACCTTGATAACAAGGCCAGGCTCGATAGCAACTGCATAATGATAATGAAAGGCAGAGCTTATTAAACGTCTCAGAATTTTGTCTTTTCATGCTGTCTTCCCAGGCTGGCACTAGGTATCAGCTGGTCTTTACAGCAATCCTCCAGAAAGCCAATTTGATTTTCTATTCTGGCAATAAAAGAAGTGTGGAGCAGAGATTATTTTCTAAGAAAAATCAACTTTCTGTTGATACTGGCTGCAAACATCCCCTGTGACCTCCTGGAGTCTGGGCACTCTTGGAGGACACATCTCTAGGATGCAGCCTTCTCTTTGATTCACCGGCAACACGAGGCATAAATAAGCGATCAGCAGCATGGTTATCTTCACTCACTTTTCCCTGACCCCACAGAGAAGGCAGCTCGCCATCCGCCTGTGGTATGGGCAGTCACATGGCAACATTCAGGTGCAGGGAAAGGCAGCGCCTCTTACTAGAGCAGCCAGCACTCCCAGATGCTCCTGGAGCAAACACCCTTGGGTGCTGCAGACACATGATGTGGAGTGACAAATGAGACCCACAGAGAATGTGTTTCTGGACTGTGTCAGCCAAGAGTTTCCGCAATCTGTCCTGACTCAGATTTCCTGGGTTTCTTGTCGAGTGGGGAGCGAGGAGAGGCCAACAGCAGCAGCTCTGACCCCAACACCAGTGTGGGGCTCTGACACTGGCCACCCTGCCACTTTGATTGGGAAGTCCTCAAATGTGGAAGATACCAGAGGTTGTGCCAAAAAGAATAACAAATATCTACTATGTGCTAAATAAATGTTTGTTTAAACGAGAGAGAGAGAGAGAGAGAAAATCAGCCCATTTGACAAAGCCATGTGAAAAAAGTATACCTCCTTCCATTGGCAGAATCAGGATGCAGGCAGGCGGTGGCAAAGGTGGACAGGGACGCCTCCCCTCCTTGGGGTTGCCCTCACTTCTAGTCCTGCAAAGCACGTAAGCACAACACCACCACCACCAGGCATCAAAGCCTTCCTACTTTGCAAAGCTCTTTCACATAATAACTCTTCCCACATCTTCCCCTCAATAGCCCTGTGGGCAGAGGTGTCATCCCCCTTTCACAGGAGAGGACAAGAGGGCTGAGTGTGAATAAACAGAGGAAGCAGAGCTGCCAGGAGCCCAACCCAAATCTTCTAGCCCACTCAGCAGCTTCTCACTCAGCCTCAGTGACTTCAGGTGCTCAGCTTTCTCCAGACAGAGAAGCCACTGAGGTATTTTAGTCAATAATCCCGCCTGAATCCTAGTGGACAACCAGCACCAGCTGCCAGAACAATGAATGCCATCTAGGATGTCTAGCTCAGTCAAGCCCCAGGTGACGGCAGCCCCAATTGATACCATATGATGCAGAAGAACCACCTAGCTGAGCCCAGTCAACCCACAGAATCATGAGAGAGAAAACAGCTGTGTTTTTTAAGCCATTAAGTTTTGGCAAGGTCTGACACACAGTAACAGATAGTCCAGGAAAGTAACTTGCCCAAGTTCATTCAGCTATTAAGCAGCAGAGGTGGGATTCAAATGCAGGGACTCTGGCTCCAAAGTCTGCACGTTTAATCACTAAGCGACACTGCCTCCCACTGCACAGTCACCACTCTTTGCATCTTGCCTCTGGGATGCCCAGATGAAGTAACTCAAATTCATATCCAAGAGGCTTAGCTGGTATAGAGACCTCTGATGGGTAAAGACAGGCTGAAAGGACTCAGCCACTCAAGAGCAGCTGTATGCATACACGTGTACAGGGGGGTTTCTTGTATGTGTGGTGGTGGTGGTGGTGGTGGTGGTGTTGTCATTGTTGCTGCTGCTGCAAGATGATTTCTGGTAGGCTCCAGGCCTGGAGGCCAAGGCATAGACCTGGCCCTAGTCCAAGGTGGCTGGCCTTCTCCCTAGGAAGTCCCAGGTCCTTTTTCATCTCTGGGTACAAGTCAGCTTCCAGACTCTGAGCCGAGTACATAAGCTCTCAGGGTCAAATGGAAACTCGGATGTTTTGAGTTCTAATCCCTGGCTTACAGGTATGGTTAGAGAAGTCACTTGGCTTCAGCAAACCCTGGTTTCTCCCTAATCTACCTCGTGATAACCGGTCTCTGCTGCCCTATTAGAAAGAATCAACACAAGTTAGAGAACGGGAACAACATGTGTTGAACACCTACTATGTGCCAAGGCTTTTATTTATAGTCTCGTATTTAATCCTCAAATAACCTGCAAAGCAATTATTATTGCACCTTATTGCTCCCTATCCCTGCCTCTTTGCAAGGACAGCTCCTCTCATTCTTCAGGATTCAGTTAAAATGAATATGAGTTCCGAGGAGGCAGCTTCCTGGACCACCAGAACTGGAGAATGGGTTCTCCACTGCCACCCTCTGCAGCTCACGTTTGTCACCCCACAATTACTCCACACGGGCTATCTGTGGATCGGTCCCTTTCTTGTGGGCTTAAGAGAGCTCTGTTCACCGTGACACACGGCAGCCTGGCCTAGCACCTGGCACACTGTAGGCACTGAATTAATATTTGTGACTGATTAAACAAATGAATCATAGTAATACATGCTATATTTCCACACTGAAATTCCAGCCAATTTTTAAACTGTTTTGTAGCAAATTCAAAATCTTCATGCACAGTAAGGATAAATTAGTTTGGAGATTAAAAAAAAAAAACAAACAAAGAGAATCTTATTTTCTCTCTTCTAATCACCGAGCTCTTAGATTCACTCACTGCTCAAAAGAAAAGACAAAGGAAGATACCACACAAGGGCAGCAAATCTCTGTCCCCATCACGAAATGGCACCCATAATCTGTTTTCCAGAGTCACTTTCTCACTCATCTGTGTTTTCAAATAGCCTTTCCTTGCGCAATTAGCTCTCAGTTTTTACTGCCAAAAATGACAACTATTTCCATCCCACCAACACTCCTGCTTTCTCATCTTATCTTTTAATAAGGAACAAAATATGAAATGGCATGGCTCTGTCTTCCAGCTTGCACGGCCAAGCCAAAAAACAACATCGTCGGCCTGGGTACCCATGCCTCGATGGGGCAGCCAGCCTAGGTCTACACCACTTTCAGGACTGCTGTTAATTTGTTATATAATTAGAGGCATCATATCTGTGTGGTTTTAAAAACAGCTGTGGTCAGGGATCCTTTGCTGGGAGGAAAAAACTGGCAAAAAAGAGCTTTAAAGAATTTTTATTTCATCCTCTAGGTAGCCCTGAAGCCTCATACAAACATAGAGCATTATACTTCTGTGCATTAGTTTTTGGTGTGTCTGTTTTTCCCAAAAGATTATGAGGGTCTCAAGGACAATATTCTCAGAGCCCAAGACAGTATCAGTCATATATGGTTGCTCAATGAATGCTCCCATCAGATGGACAGCTAAGCAGAGGTACAGATGGGTTAATGGATGAATGGATGTTGGAGGAAGGCGGGGAAGGGAGGCAGGTGCTGGGAAAATAATTTACTAAGGATGGACATCTAGTTTCCTTCCAAGAAATTAAGATGCATGGACAACATAAGTACAAAGAGAAGTACACAAAGACATTTATTGCAACACTACTTAGGATAATGAAAGCCTAGAAACGTGTAATGAAATGGTTACATAAAATACAGCACAGCCAGACTATAGAGCTATTAAAAGAATAGCACAGATCTCCTCTAACAGGGAATGACCTGTAAGATATAATGTCAAATGACAAAAGCAAGACACAAAACAGTCTGTAAAGCAAGCTACATCTTCATGAAGGAGTCGGAGACACGTGTCTATGTGCTTGGATTGGATACATGTGTCTGTGTGCATTAACCATTTCTAGAAGGAAACATAAGAAACTGCCCACCGTGGATGCCCTTGAGAGAAGGCACTGGGAAAAGAGGAAGATTTATTTTTTTCTGTAAAACTTCATACCTTATAAATTATTACCATGCACATGAGTTGTTAATGTTTCAAAAAATAAACATAATAGTGCAATTTTAAATTGAAAAAAAAAAATCCCTATGTCTATGATGGAAAAAAACAGAACAGTCAATGCCTCCAGGAAAGTGGCGTAGGGAACACAGGCAGGGGGTGGGGGGATGGATCGGACCAAGGAACACTCCAGGATAATGTTCAAGTTCTATGTGCATACTGAAAGATTTTGAAAAAATGCATAATAATGTCTGCAATTTACTTTGAAATGTATTCCCCCCCTCCAGAAAAAAAAAAATGAAATGCTGAGTGTACAGAGGGGTGGATGACAGATGATGGATACACGATAAAGTATAGAGAAATGCCAATGGTAGACTCTAAGTGGTAGGTATATAGCTGTTCACTGTAAAATTCTTTCATATAACTGTTTTAGGTTTTTCAAATAGATTTGGAAAAAGTTTCATTCAGCCACACTAGGAGAATGACTGAATTATCTTTCTGTTCTCTGTATAGAACATGATATAACAGTACCGTCTTCTAAAGTGGCTATCAGAGTATGCAGCTTAAAAACGGAGGGAGAGTGTTGTTGAAGTGTGTCTGATGGCTAAGGAATAGAACTATTATGTTTTTCTGGATTCTGTGGTACTCCTGGTATCATCAGATCTTTAATAATAATTTGTTGTGATTTCTTTCCTCATTCTAAATAAGTAATTTTTTGAAAAAAACGAGACTTACGTCAGCAGGGATTGAGCTCTGACTTAGCTGTCTGGCCTAGAACAAGCCACCACCTGTCTCTGGGCCTCACTTCCCTCCTGCAAAATGGGGACAGAAGTGCCCTGGTGGGGCTGCTGCAAGCCTCCAGTAGGATGCCCTAAGAACCGCCCCACCCAGCGCCCGGCACAGGAGCGTTCTCAGTAAGTAAGAGTTACTCTTGCTACCCACAGACAGAGTCCCAGGGCATCGGACAGAACAGACAGTGACCTGCTGCCTCCAGGCTTTCTGGAAACCACGCTGGGGGCACAGTGGTTTGGGGGCTCAGCACCGCACCCTGAGTGAGGGCCAGCTGCCCCACTCCACAGATTTGTCCCAAGTTCAGCTCGGGAGTCAGACACTTCGCAGGGGCAGCAGGGAGCGAACCGCGGACAGGACAGCAGCGGCCAGGGTGCACAGAGAGCTCAGTCCCTCAGGAGGGGCGGCGTCCACACCGGCAGTGCACGCGATTCATTACGCAGCTGTGGCTGTCAACAGTCCACAGGGAAGGACAGGGATAAATAAGGCGTCCGGGAGGGGCGTAAGGGAAGCAGTTTCGAGGGGGACGGGAGCATGAGGGAGCAGCACATCTTCCGTCTCCGCTCAAGCCGTGGAAAGCCACGGCGGGATTTCTGCCGGGAGAGGCTGGTCCAGCTCACACTTCAGCCGGCCGCCCCGCTGCAGAGACAGAGCAGGAGCGGGAGGCCAGGCAGCCGCTGCACACACTTCGCACACGCGTGCACACGCAGCCCCATCTTCACTGTGCACACAGGGCAACACACTCGCTTCTCTGCTCATCCCTTTTTATACAAAAAGTACAAATCAACAATTGGATACAGTCTCTCCAGGTTTACGTTACCAACAGAAAACTATTCTTAAGTTATGAATTTTCAGCCAGGCTCTAGTGAAAGACCCAGACCAGTTGCAATGAGCAAAGAGCATCCAACCCACTCAAACTTGCTCCTGGCTTAGAAGAGGAAAGGAACGACCTTACTGAGGCTGGGCCTCCCAGGCCCTCCCTGCCTAGCATCATGTTCCTGGCTTTTTAACCTGCTCCTGGCAGGTGCCAGGGTTTCCAGAAACTGTCTCGAGGGCTCCATGGCCAGAGCTCCTCCCCCTCCCCCACTATGAGAGTGGGTTTTCCTTTGGCCCATTCTCCACATTGAGTTTCCAAGGAAGGTTCCTCTTAAAGAAAGGGTTACACAAACACAATTTGCTTGTTTTAAAGACGTTTAGAAAACACTGGACAAATGGCCTCATTCACTATTTCATCCTTAACTCCCACTGAACAGCCAGAGAAACCCAGGCAGTCATGCAAACCTCAGAATCCTCACTGGCTTGCGCCGGTACTGCAGTAAAACCTGGGAGGAACGTTAAGGATTTCCTACAATGCACTACAATCCCAGTTAAAACTGTCCCTTAGAAATTAGCAAGGGACCACCAAGCAGTATTTCACAGCATTAAAAGATACCAAGGGTGTTTAAGCAGCAGGTCTGAGCTCACTATTGCAGACAGGAGGGGATTTGGGTGTACCTGGGTTGGTCTGCTAGAGATGCCAGCCCACAAGGACAACAGAAGGAACCTGCTATTCCTGTTACCCCAAGTACTGTCTTCTTGCAAAGAGAAAAGACCCCTGACCAGCACCAAGTGCGGGTGTATCACACAGGGAAACCCTCCACGGCAGAGACTGGTGGTTTATTCATTTTTGCATTTCCAGCACCTGAACCCAGCACCTCCCATACCCTGAATCACGGACTACCAAACTATGGCCCACAGGACAAATTCCAACTGTTTTTGCAAATAGTTTTACTGGAACCAGTCGCCCTCATAAGATGGTTGTGTATCATCTGTGATTGTTTTCATGCTACGTCAGCGAAGTTGAGTAATTATTGATAGAAACAGAATGACCTGCAGAGTCTAAAACATTTACTGTCTGGGCATTTATGGGAAATGCTTGCCAACTCCTGTCTAAATGATGGCTGAACAGATGCAGAAAAATTATCTGTTACTTCAGGGAAACCTCATGCTTCTTGGTGGGGAGGAACAAATTATTGCATTCCATAGCTTCCTAAAATGTCAGTGACTTGAGAATGAAGTGAGGCCCCAGATCTTGACGGAGAAGGAGTGATGGGCATGACAGTGGGATCATTTGCATCCGATCACGTAATTCTTAGAGCAACCTGGTGAGTATTAATGTCTCCCACATTCTACGGGAGGCTCAGAGAGGCTGAACGATGTGCCCACAGACACAGCAAGAATTCAAAGCCAGGTCTGGCTGAATCCCAAGCTGTCCTCTTTCCACAACACCTGCCGCCTCCCCTAGAAGAAATATGGGCAGGGACCAAGAATCCAGGCTCATCTCCTCCGAAGGAAGGAATCTGTAAAGCTTGGCATCTCCAAAAGGCAGCTTCTCGTAAAGCGAGTGACACATTTAGGCAGTTGGAGCATGTGCGTGTCTGGGCCATTAGCTGTCAACTGTATGCAGGGATTGTATTTTTAACGTTATAAGCACAGTGATTAAATCTGCAGATGAGAAGGCTCCATGTTTGCTGCTAATTTCCAGATAAAAGCAAAATGACTCTGGAATGTTTCCTCCCAAGATTCTTCATTGGGGTTTAATTTCTACCAGTCACAAATAAGAAAGCCACATCTTGGAGGCCCCTTTGAGCATGGAAGGGGAGTGGGGGATGAGGGGAGGAATGTTGCTCATGAAGCTCTTTACTGATTAGTTTTGGCTACCAAGGTCCTCTGGGAAAGACCAAGGGTCTTAAGGTCAGGTAGACCTGGGCTTCAACACTTGATAAGGGAGAAGCCTTGAACCTGTTTCCTCATCTGTAAAATGGGGCCAGCACTCACCTGCCACGACCCCTGATATGACCTATTGGTAAAATGCACAGCATCCTGCCTGCTCCATGATAATAAATGCTCAATAAATAGCATTTTTCACACCCCCATCCCATACCTTCCCTTCACATCCCTGCACTACAAGGACGACAAACAGGAGGGCGGATATAGCCAGCTCCAACTCTGGCCATTGTTCCCTGAGCTCAGCTTTGATCAGAGCCCATTCCCTACTTTGAGACTCCATCATCCCTCTAGTCTCTCTCTCAGGGCACGGCAGGGCTTGCTGGCTATTCCAAGGAGAGTGCCAGTGGCACCCCTGGGAAGAACGAGTCACTACAGCAAGCTGTGGCCTTCTCAATACCTGTCTTCTAGACCCATCCAGTTGTGAGATGAGGCACAAGGACAGCCGGATGCAGCCCAGCTTCCCTGCCAACCGGTGCTAAGACACCAGGAACTGAACCGTTAACTCAGTTCCCATGTGTCAGTGATGGGAATCTAGATGCTCTCTCTTTCTTGGCCTTTCTTCTGGAAAAGAAGGCAATTTATTTAATTTTTCACCCTTCAACTCTTTACTTATTAACATTGAGCTGGCGCTGGCACTGCCATGTGTTTGAGAATGAGTCATCTCAGGCTGAAAATGCATCCATGGATTTTCCATTCCCTGCAATTTCAAGGTTTTGGTTTTTGGGTTTTTTTAAGCAGACCCCTTTTCTCTTGAACAGCATCTTACCAAGAACGCTGGTGTCAGTGGCAGCACCACAAATGGCTATCCAGGACAGCGATCTATCTGGTGGCCAACCAGCGGGCTGAGAGGCTCATAGCACAGCAGAGAGGCGAAGAGCCTGGACAGGGAACCAGCTGCACAGTTCACACCGTGGGTCTCCACCACCTGGTGGTGTGTGCGCCGCAGTGCCTGACCCTCTACACCTCTGTTTCCTCCTTCGTAGAACGAACGCAGTAATGCCAATCTCCCTTGTAGCTTTGTTGTGAGGATTTAATGAGATAACTTGTGTAAAGTGTTAGAAGGAAACCCGAAACATCAGGGCTCTGAGCAAGTGTGACCGCTGCTGTAATTATGTGGAAGCTGCACCAACCAGCACACTAGGCCCCAGAAGAGTCCTTAGCTGGCCTAAGGACTGGTAAGAATGACCTTGGTCTCGGTTCTAGGAGT
Source organism: Lepilemur ruficaudatus (assembly GCA_963574885.1). Taxonomy (NCBI): domain Eukaryota; kingdom Metazoa; phylum Chordata; class Mammalia; order Primates; family Lepilemuridae; genus Lepilemur; species Lepilemur ruficaudatus. Next base: position 52,428 of record CAUYRT010080112.1, on the reverse strand, counting down.
TCAGAAATATACCTGGACCAGGTGCTAGCTTGGAGAGTGTGCAGGTGAGGAATGAAGCCTTTTAATGCCCTGGCAGACTCTGTGCAGCCAGCCCCAGAGCAGAACCTGCAGTGGCGGGTCCACCTGGCCCAGCTGAGGCCCCTGCGTGCATGCAGACAAGGCCTCGAACGCTGGGCTGGGCGTGGAGACAGAATCTTCTGTTTCCAGGAGGCCTGACGTGCCCCTCACTCCTCTGCCCACAGCCGCTCAGGGGCGGCGCACACCTGGGCCCGGCAGGCTGCACGTTCCACTGGTCCTGGAAGTCGCCGTCCACCCCGCTTGCCCTGCTTCCCAGCCGCGGTGAACTCCTCCTGTACCTGTTCCGTGAGGGAACCCTACAGAGAAAGATTACTTAAAAGAGTAACCCACGTGGCATCTCGTCAGGTCTGTCGACCTTTTCCTGTCACCGTGAGTTGTCAGCACAGCAGTGGTCCAAGCACCCAGACGTTTCCTTCGCTGCATGTTGATGTGGGAAGGTCTGGGACAGCTGATGGAGCTGGGGCAGAGGTGACTGCAGCCCCCTCAAGCCACTCGTTAGCACAGCTCCCGCACATGTCACTCATCATTCAGCAGAGAACAGAGGCCACTCAGGCACAGGTGGGGGTGACAGCCCCAAGGGCTGGTGTCCCTTCCTCGCTGCCTCAGCTCTGTGGCCTGTTCTCAGAGCCCTGGAGCCCTGTGGGACACAGTGTGAAAACCGCTGCCCCTTGAGAAAACCTCCAGCTCCCTGAGGGTGACAATTAAGGTCCTCTAGGAACAAGGTGTCCAGATGCACTTCCTGCTGCTGGTCACGTCCACTCCAGGTTTTGGACATGTCGTCAAGGTTTGGGCTCTCAAAGCCTGCAGGGCTCGGGGCCACCACTAAGCAAAGCCTTTTGAACTGACAGTCCCCCTCCCTCGGTCCCCACAGCACCTGCTAAGTGTGTTGCTACGGCACCTCCTATGCGAGAACATCAGTTTACTTCCTGCCGCCCTAGAAACCTGCCAGTTGAGCAGACTTTATATGGAAGTTACTTATAATCTACTTTTTAAATGTTTCTAAGAAAGTTACTCAGAAGCTACGTTATTAACAGTGTTAATTTGGTGAATGTAAGTGGTTACTGAACTGTAATGTATGTAATGAAGTGTTCAAAGATACTTTAAGAGAAATTCTCATAATGCTAAGTCCTAACTCATCTCGGAACACCCAAGACCCATCGTGGTGCCTGCCGACAGGATATAATCCACGAGAAGACGCATCCTGTCCATCCTGACAGGAAGGTCTGCAGGGGTAAGCACCAGACTCATCAGGATGGTATCTCTGGAGACGGAAATGGGACTGAGGGCGATGGACAGAGATACTTAACTTAATGTCAAAGGTTTACATTGAAGATATATTCATGTATGACTTAACAGCAGCTACAGCGGATGGGATGGTGACCTCCAAAAACATATGTCCACATTCTAAGCCTCAACCTATAAATGTGACCTCATGTGGAAAAGGGGTCTTTGCAGACGTAATTAGGCTAAGCATCTTGAGATGAGAGCACTCTGGATCACTCAGGTAGGCCCTGTATCCAATGGCAAGTGTCATAAAAGAGAGAAGTCAGAGAAGAGGTGAAGGCCATGTGAAATCAGAAGCAGAGTCCGGTGAGACGCCACTTCGTAAGTCAAGTGACACCTGGAGCCACCTGAAGTTGGACGCGGCAAGGGAGGACCTTCCCCAAGAGCCTCCAGAGGGAGCACGGTCCTGCCCTGCTGACACCTTGACTTCAGACTTACAGCCTCCAGAACTATCAGAGAACAGATGTGTGTTGTTTAAGCCACTAGGTTCGGGGTGATCTGTCACCGCAGCCCTAAGGAGCTAATGCAGCAGCTAACAGCAGTTGACCTGGTGCCGGTGCCAGGCCCTGCATTACACCTTCTCTATACATCATCGTCCTGAGGGCAGACACCACAACCATCCTCATTTCACAGATGGGGAAGCGATACTCACAGGGCTGACCCAACTTGCTCCAGGTCACAGGGTTCTAAGTGGCACAGTGGGGACTGGAACCAGGCAGCCTGGGCTCCAGAGCCCATTCGAGGTCGTACCTTGCAAGCCATGGCTGTGGCAGGGTCAGATGGATCTGGGCTCGCACCGTGACTCTGCTGTCTTAACCAAGGCACCTGACCCCCAGCTTCACTTTTCCCAGTTAGAAGACAGAGAAACAGTGTCTCCCTGCTAGGCTTATTATGGATTGCGTGAAGGATGAGAATACAGTCTGCTGAATTCCACCCCAGTGCCTGGCACAGACGAGGTGCTCAGTGAGTATCTCCTGAATGAACGAACGGAAGGCAGAGGTCAGGGAGTGCCACTGCCATCCCCTGGCAAGAACCGGGCACCTCCCCTCCTCTCTCTTGCTCCTGCAACCTGAGGCCCTCATCATAAACAAACATCCAACCTTGAACTTTCCAGCCATCAGAATTGGGAGCCAAATAGACCTTTTTCTTTATAAATGACCCAGCCTCTGATACTCCTTTACACAAAATGGACTAAGACACTCATGTAGCTCCAGACTTTTCAGTTATGTAAGGCAACAAATTCCTCGCTTGGCCAAGGCCAGTTTGGATAGGGTTCTCTGTTTCTTTCGCTGGAAGCATCCTAACCGATACAGAAACTGCATCGTGATCCCAGAGGGCCCTTCCAGCTCCAGCATCTTATTTTATTCTACAGAGTATTCCAAGGCCTGAAAATAAAAACCCAAAGGAAACCCCTTGATCCCTGCTGTCCAGGAGAGATTACGAGCTGTTTAAGGATGCAGACCATGTCAGTCTTGTCTTTGATCCTCAGTTCAAAGCACAATAGCCTGCAACTCAGGAAACTGAGAAACTCAACACCATGGACGGAACAGGTCAGTAAGACAAAGGTTTTGTGAACTGCGGCCCCAGATGAGCCCTCACTCTCTAATCAGCGTCATTCCCGCCCGCCACCATATCCATCCCCAGCAATGCCACCCAGTGAGTGCTCACTAGCTGCCAGGCGCTCAGAGCTCTGTGCTTATTATCTCACTGAAGCTGCATAACCACCCTGGAGGCAGGAACCACCTGAGGAAGCCATCAGGGCCAGCCACAAGTAACTCTGCTCTCTCTCCTTCCTGTGGGACCGTGTCCCCACTCGCCTGCAGTTAGATGTGTCCACAGGACTTTCTTTGCCAAGGAAATGAGAGCAGCAATGCGTGTGATTTCCGGGTAGAAGCTTTGCAAGGCAGCATGTGCTCGGCCAAGCTGCTCTGTCCCTCTGCCTCAGCCTGGGCACAAAGATGACGACAGCGTGGAACAGAGGCTCAGCCAACCCATGAAGGACTGGTAACCGGAGGGAGGCAGAAACCTGTGTGTTTTCTGTTCATGACATTTTGGGGCTGTTACTGCAGCATGACCCAGCCTACCCGGACTAACACACCAGACCTCATTTAATAGACATGAAAACCGAGGCTCAGAGAAGTAAAGCATTTTTTGTGAAGCCACAGAGTTACTGACGCAGAAATGCTCGTGCGTGCCGGGGGACACAGGAAGCCCTGCCATCATCCCTTGGGTTCTGAGGAATTACGATCCCCCTCCAAGCCAACTGACTTGGGCTTTCAGTGAAGTCTCATCCCCATGCTCCCAGCTGGAAAACTCTATAACCAGAAACACAGAGGCATCTGTTTGTCAGCTGTGGACCTCAGAGACCAACAGCCCACCCCAAGACAGTAAAGTTCCAGAGACCAGTTCCCCAAACCAAACCTTGAGAAGTGAGATCACGGACTGTGAGAACGCATGCGCTGCACTAGAACAGAACACCCCAAGGAGATGGAGCAAAGCGTGGAAGGAAATAAAACAGAAGGATCACTGAAGAACAGACCACAGTGAGTCGCTAAGCAGAAATTCTCACCATAGAACTTCTACGTAATAAGTTTCTATACAATTGATTATTTCTGTATAATCAATTAAGGGGAAGCAGTAATTTTAGCTCAGATGCCTCATGACCAAAGAGCGAAACAAACCAGTTGTAAGACTCGCTTTGTACACAAAACAACCAGCGACTGCTCAGAAGCACAGGTACTCCAGCATTCAGACCTGCGAGACCTCTTTCCCATGGGGCTTGTCCAGAGGACAGGCAATATCCTTGTGCTCAGCAGCCTCTAAAGCAAGTCCCAGCGGTCCCCGCCTGCTGGTCTTCCCAGCCTGGGTCATCCCCTTAGGTGGGCTGGCCCCATGACTTGACAGATGAACAGGTTACGGTAGAAGTCACGGGATGCCACTTCCGAGATGACATTATAAGAGACTTTGACTCCGGCTGGCTGTACTCTCTCTTTTGCTTTCTCGGCTTGCTCACTGCGACGAAACAAACGCTGGAGAGGCCCAGAGAGGCAAGACACTGAGGGTGACCTCCAGCCAACAGCCCGGGAGGAACTGTGGCCCTTAGTCCCACGACCTGTGAGAAACTGAATCCAGTCAACCACACAGGTGAGCTGGGAAGCAGATCCTTCCCCACGGGAGCCCTGAGAGGTCGGCGGCACAGACCAACGCCCTGCGGGCAGCCTACGAGACCCCCAAGAGGGAATCAGCTGAGCTGCATCGGGATCCTAGACTCCCAGAAACTGTGAGATGTTAAGTGTTGCCATTTCCAAATGTTGTTCCTGAGTGCTGGGACGATTTGTTACACAGAGATAGATAAATTAGTACCAATTAGTACCATTACTAAATAAACAGTAAATTTTGTTTAGCTATTTCTGTCACTTAATGAATCATTGTCATAAAGCCAAATCAGTCCCAATGAGTCTATAGGAGACCAAAATAATGGGGCCTAAACCTTAGATCCTGCGCTAGAATCCAGGAGCCCGTCACAAACATCAGCCCGTCACAAGCACCGAGATTTCCCGCACTCACACACCACTCACACTGTTGTTTACTAACGCTGTTTTTTAAATCCACTCATTTTTTTATTGCTTACAAAATTCACTTAAAAAGGAAAGTTATATCATTCTAACAAATCGAAAGCCAATATCACCAGAAAGCAACTGAATCCAATGAAAGCAAAACTTCATTAAATTCTAGGTGATGAGCAGGTGCAGTGGCTGACACCTGTAATCGCAGCACTTTGGGAGGCTGAAGCAGGAGGATGGCTTGAGGCCAGGAGTTTGAGACCAGCCTGGGCAACATGGCAAGACCCCACCTCTACAAAAATTTTTTTAAAAAATTAGTAGGGCATGGTGGCATGCACCTATAGTTCCAGTTACTCAGGAGGCTGAGATGGGGGGACCACTTGAACCCAGGAATTTAAGGCTACAGTGAACTATGATCACACCACTAAATTTTAGCCTGGGCAATGAAGCCAGACCCTATCTCTAAAAATAAAAATTAAATTAAGAAGAATTCTAGATGATAGTGGTTCTCAACCCCAGCTGCATCAAAGTCACCTAGAACCACTAGGGATGCCCAGGCCTCACTCCTCCTTCTCATCTGGAGTCGAGCCCTGGCAGCAAGACACCTAGAAGTTCTGAGGGCAGCCTGTCGCAACCGAGTCTGAGAAGCTCTGAACTTCTCAGTGGCCAGCCAGCGCCCTGACGCTGAGGCCCGCACTCACTTTGTCAGGGAGTGTAGGAGTGTTAAAGACGAGCCGGCACCAAGCTGAGGCCACTCCAGCCTTGCCAAAACAAACTTTTGAAAAAGTGAGCAACCTTCCCCTCCTGAGCAGAGCCCACGTTACGTAACACCTGAGTCCTGAGCCATCTGACATCATCCTGCCTGCCACCAGGGCGGCATGCCTCACTCTCCAGGAAACATGAGCCCAAGGGCTGGACAGAAACATCTCTCAAGGCAAACCTCTGGGGTTAGAGTAAGAGATTCTGAGCAATAGACACTTAGAGGTTACAGTCTCTGCAAGGGCCTGGATTCAGCATGACAGCTCAGGTCACACGGGGTCTCCTCCATCCGGCTGCAGATGGCACAGGTCTGGGTGACAGGTACCAAGGCTTGCTCTTGGCATTACTGGGGCCCAGGCCAGTGCCTAGCACAGGGAGGACACTGTTAGCACCCAGTGAATTAAATAAATGAGGCGTCATCCAAACTGGACCTTGGGGAATGGGCCCGACTCAAACCCCCATCTGGAGGGGAAGGCCGGGGGCAGAGGGGACAAGCCTCTGCTAGCAGCCCTCGTTCCCCCACCAGCAGCTTCTCCAATTAAGCTCTGGCTCTTTCCAACAGCCACTGCCAAAGGCAGCAGTGCTCTCTGTGACTGATGGACGATTTCATACCCCAAATGGAAACCGTTTAAATGGAGACATCAGGAGAAATCAGGGGCAGATGACATTACGATAGCTCCTTATACTTGACAGCAAGTAACAAATGAAAACAGCAGTGCTGACCATCTTGAGACAGACAAATTCGCAGTCCCTTGTTGATGTGTGCCATAGAGTGTTTAGCTGGTGTTGAATTTACCAAGTATTTCCTGGACATCCATCATCAGGACATTATGGTGAGAAGTGGGAACTAATATTCATTCAACAAACACTTAATAATCTATACCGGGCAGTGGGGACACAGCCAAGTATAAAATGGACAAACGGGAAGATAGCATGCCAAGTAGTGATACGTGCTAGAGAGAAAAATAAAGCACAAGAGCGAGTGCTTGTTATTCAGAGTTATGCTAGGTGATATTTTACCCCCACTCTGGTTGGCTTAGAGATGCCATCTGATTTAATTTAAGCCTTAAGCCTCATACAACTTTCTTTGTTGGGCAATCCTAGCCCCATGTAAAGATGAAGACTCTGAAAAAGGAAGAGATTTACCAGCTCCATCACTCATCAGTCATGGGGACTTGGGGACATTTCCTATCTTGTCTGTGACTTAGTTTCCTCATCTCTAAAATGGAGACAGGAGTACCTGCCTCATGGGCTTGCTACTACACGTACACACTCGGAATAGGCTGTGGCATATAACAAGTGCTCATTAAGTGTCACTTGCTGTGGGCGGGAGTGCGAATGCCACTCTCACTTTTAAGGACCTCATTATCTCACGAAGAAGCCAAAAGATACACCCATGAAACTAGGGGATGCAAATACCATGAACGAACCGCGGTGATTTATACTCCCATTCCCCTAACAGACCCTTCCTCCTGACCAACTTCTACTCATCCTTCAAAACTCACGTCAAGCATCTCTGCAAAGCCTTCAGTGACATATCCCAGCAGTGAGCTATGTCACTCACTGGCACCATTATACCTGATCTGTTCTTTGATCATTCATTCATTCAACAAATACGCATCAAGAGCCTGCCACCCACCAGACCCTCATTTATGACCCTGCAATTATGTGTTAATATGTCTGCATCCTCCGCTAGACAACAGACTTCTTGGGGATCAAGAAAATTAACTGGGTACAGTTCAACAGAAAAATTAATTAATGAATAAACAAAGAACAACATAAGAAGAGTAGACAGCCGGGTGTGGCGGCTCACGCCTGCAATCCCAGCACTTTGGGAAGCTGAGGCAGGACGACTGCTTGAGGCCGGGAGTCCGACACCAGCCTAGGCAACAGAGCAAGACCCCGTATCTACAAAAAATGCAAAAATTAGCCGGGCATGGTGGAGCAAGCCTGTAGTCCCAGCTACTCAGGAGGCTGAGGTGGGAGGATCGTGTGAGCCCGGGAGTGTTTGCGCTGACAGTGAGCCACGATAGCGCCACCACGCTCCAGCCTGGGTGACAGAGCAAGATCCTCTCTCTAAAAGAAGAGAAAAGCAGACAAAATGAGGGATCCAGAAGGGAAAAGGATTACTCAATATTCACAAGGCCACTAAGGGCTTTTTTAAGTAATGAACCAGACCTCAGAGGACTGGAAGATCAGGAAGAGTGTGAAGGAAGGAGAAGCCAACACACACTCATGACTAAAGAACGCAAAGTCTCAAAACAATCTGAGAAGTACACATGATGTCATTTGTGTTAAAAATAGGAAAGTGTATTATGTATGTATATATATGCCTGTCTATATGTAAACGCATAAAAAATATCTGGAAGGATATATACCCAACTCCTCACGGCAGGATCTCTGGGAAAGGGATACTTGTTCTCTATATAGTCGTGCATTAGTTAAGTTCTTTCAAACAACGTATTTTTATATTATTTATATAATTTAGGAAAAAAATTTAAACATGTCTCTAAAAGACAAAAGGTGGAAAAGCAAAGCACTGCAGGGAGAAGGAACAGGAGGAACAAGCACTAAGGCGCAGGGCTCGGTATGAAAGAGCCAACGGCGAGAGACCAGCATGAAGGCAACAGTCAGGCCCTGCTTTGGTATCTGCCAGATTATCTTTAAAACAAAGCTAAAAATAATCTATACTGCGCACCGGTGGCAACAGTTGGCTGCGGGCTCTGCTCTAAAAGGGCAGGGTGGTGACTCCTGCCGGCCAAGGCCATGATACTCCTGGAAAGCATAAAGAGAAGAAAGCCACTTCCCCAGACAAGAAACAAAAACCCAAGGGGGGCCTGAAGTTGGCCATGTCAAATCTCAAACGCCTGGCTGGCAACCTTAGTTGCATTGCAATCCACAGCTGCCCGCTTTGGCGTGGACAAAGCTCTCTGTTTTTGGGCATCTGGAAGCAACCTTCAAACTCTGGACAACAAAATCACCTTGCTCAGAGAGCAGAGCAGCAGCTCCGCAGCCTTCGTGGGCAAGAAACTCAGAAGTGCTGGAGGGTAGGCAATACCAAGATGGCACCCATGCAGTTTCCAAAGGAACAGTCAAAGGGAGCCAATGGTTTGGCTTTCCGCAACTAAATCAAGGAGCCCTATACCAAAATATATCTGTTCCCATCTAACCACATAAGCTGATGGTCTCCCAGAAAAGAGACGGCAACGTATCTAGGCACAATCTGCTCTGGATCCCACAGACCAGCTGGCCAGGGAGCCAAACTCCATGAGGCATACAGCAAAAACAGCATTGATTTTTACTGACGATTACATAAATTCACTTCGAGAAGATGGGGGAACCTCCCAGAACAAGCTGTAAGATGCCCTTGTCACTGCCCAGAATTAAAACTGCTACTGCCCAGCCCCGTGTGCCCAAGGGAGTGATGGTCAGGAGAGGAGGAGGCAGAGAGCAGAGATGGGCCTTTATTTTTGAAGAAAAAAAATTTTTTTAAATAGGAAGAAGTCTTTACAAAAAAAAAAAAAAAGAGAAAGAAAAACAAAGTCATATGCAACTGGTGAGGAAGGTATGACTAATCAGAAGTGAACTCTCAACACAGAGGAAGAAATTTATTAAATTAAGGAATAAGTATATATAGAGGGTTTGTATAATCATGTGGTTATTATGTATCCTTGGAAATAACTCTGTGTGTTGCTTTAGCAGAAACAGAATAAATTAAATTAGGATTTGGTTGGCTACGTCTTGGTCAGTAAGATTTACAAGGCATAGTTGAGACTGAACAGAAGAGGCTGGAAGATTCCACAGTTTTAGGATGACAAAAACGGAACGGTCAAGGCCAGTGCCACAGCCTGACCATGGGGAGAGAGGACCTGGCCCAGACCAGCCTCTCACGAGTCCCGTGTCGTTGCCTCAAGCACAGGACCCCCTTTTCCGTGCTCATGACACCATACTGAGATAGCTACATGCCAACAGTGGGCAGTGACACGCACACCAGGCAGGAGCAAAGCAGCCCAGGGTCTGGAGTTTGCTACCCGGGGGAGCGGGAGGGGCGGAGTCGGGGAGCAGTTTCCACAGAGGACAAACCATGAGATCAGAGTGGACTTATTAACACTTCTTAGATAAATAAGAGTGGGCCTTGCTTGTACCAATAATTACATGTCACGAACTTGGGATATAGATTAATCCAAATCTGTGCACCCGGGTCACATGAAATCTGAAGAACGAGCTAATTTCGGAAAGGACTTGGGTGGTAAATAAAAGCAGAACGGGGGCCTGTGAGCCCCAAGAACGTCTTGGCCGTTGCCGCCCATCATGTCTCCCGCAGGCAGGGCTGTGAGCAGCATTCCAAACCTATGCTGGGGAGGAGAGGAGACGTCACAGGGAGGGGTCAAGAGTCACCTCCTAATCCAGCAGTGGCAGGAAAGATCTCAGCGTTACGTGGTCAGGACCTCTGTATTCACACCAAATCCCAGTGAAGCCTAACCAGAGAGAGACATGAGTGACACAAAACACATTCTGGACTTTGCACTCGTCAAGGGTAGGGACTGTATCTTCCACGTCCGCTCCATGTAAAGCAGCCACACAAAATACAAGTGACTGACAGGCAACATAAGCCAGTGCAGAAAATTCCTCCCTCAACTCACAGCTAAAGTCATTATGTGGCACGAAGTTTACAAATCTTGATTATTTTGTACCTTGCCAATGCTTCCTATTTGTGTCAATATGGGACCAGCTTTGAAGCAAAGCTTGCACACACTGCATTTGCCAACAGACATAAAACCCGGATCTTAACGGAAACGTACTTTCAAAGTTCCACACCCGTAAGTCTTGGGTAGCCAGGCTCTGCCACCCAAACCCTAAACCCCAGCTCCACAGGGCTCCCCAGTGGAAACCTACTACCTGTGGCCACGAACGAGCCGGGCAAAAGGGCAAGGGCTCACACAGGCACAGCAGAGAGAGAACTAAGATTTCAATAACCTCCCCACGCCCAGGTCTAGGAAGCGTCTGCATTAACATCAAGGAGCCTGTGATCACTTGCGCTATTGCCCATTAACAGGAAAACATGGCTGGGCCCAAAAGGGGGCTTTTATTCTCTGGCACGGAGAGGTTTAAAGTGGGTTCTGCAAGCATCTTTCCAAATAGTTTTGTGTCAGAAACTAATATTTCTGAGTTAAGCCTCTATGTGAGATATATTTTTAGTAGCCTCTCTTAAATGGCACTTTTAAAAATAATCTCCTTCAAGGCGGCAGATGATTAAAACACGGATGTCCAAGTGCCGAATTACAAAGCCTCTTATAATTTGGAATGCCATGTTTAGTGCTGCTGTGGGACCACAGACAATTCGGTGCCTGATCATTAGATATTCGGCAAGTGCCACCCAGCTGAAAAATATATTTCCTATTAAGCTTCCCTACTTAAATAGCATCAGCCCTCAAATGAGATCACTCCCTCCGAAGGCTTTAAAGATACCAAGAAAGGCCCAGGAAGCATTTTATCTTAAAGCGAACCTTATTACAAAACTTGGGATGGGTTTTTTCCATCTCCCTCATCCCTGAATTTTAAATCACTCATCTTTCTCTGGCGCCAGCTCACCATTTCGACAGGGGAGGCAAGGTGTCCCATGGAAACCCCAGGCAGCCCACAGAGAACTAACAGAAAGTCTGTGATCCAGAGGAACGGGACAGTATCTTTCTTTCTGATCTTTCTGGTTAACAAAGCGTCACCCCAGATACTGGTCAGATTTCTACGTCACGTGCTCCACGAGTGACTATGAGCGCCAGGCTCACAGAGGGAAATGAAGACACAGTCCCTGTCTCAGGGAAGCTCTTAGTCCACAGGGGAAAAGACAAAAAAGTCAACACAAAGTGATAACGCAGAGTGACAAATGCCGCAGCACAAAGCACCACGGCGGCAAGGGTCAGGGCGGTGGCCGCGCGGGCAGGAAGCCGGCAGGAGGACAGAGTCTACAAAAGCATTCGTGGAACCCACTTCACAGGGACCCCGCACAAAACACAGAAGTCTCAGGTGATGAAGAGGAGACGTGAGGGGTTTGCAGTTTTTCAGGGCAATTGCAAAGAACAGCAATTATCTCCACACCGCAGAGCAGTGTAAATGTTTATTAAACTTGAGACAATGGGAAGAGGAAGGCGGGGGAGAGACAGACAGCGACGGCCGTGGAGAAACAGACCCAGGCTTGGGGGTACGGACAGGCGGAGGCCAGAAACAGACCGACACACACCAGGGAAATGAGAGGGAGAGAGACAGAGGTAGAGGGAGACAAAGCAAGACAGGAGCAGAGAGAGAAACAAAGGGACAGACGGGGGAGAGAGGCAGACACAGAGAGAGGAACAAAAAGACAGAAGCACACAGACAAAAGACACAACAGAGACAGGGACAAAAACAGAGAAACAGAGAGAGAACAGAGGATACAAGAAAGGACCAGAACAAGCTGCTCCCTGAGAGCCAAGGTCAAAAGGGCCCATCGTGCCTGAAAAACACACGCCGGTCACACCACGGCCCGCCGGCCCCACGCTGAGCGCCCGGCCTGCCGTTCACACCACGGCACCCCACGGCGCATTGCTGCCTCTCCTCCGGGCCCTGCGGACCCCGCGCCGGGGCGGGCTCTGACATACAGCAGACTGTGATGGCCTCCCTGCTAGCGGTGCACCGGCATCTAACAGGCCATGTCACTTTCCCTAGCCTTCCCAAACACACTCCTCGGAAAACAGTGCTGAGAGCAACTTCTTAGAAAAGGTGTTCCCTGGGGAAGTCATTCTGGAAAATGCTGGTGTATCTACCCCCCTTAAAGAGGCATGGAGGCACCCTCTAGCGTGACTCCTGTGGGAAGCCCTCCAGTAAAGGCGACTATTGAACCATCTTTAACTCAACACTTTCCAAGCTTGTTCCACCACAGAACCCCACTGCCCCCTTTTTTAAAAATATACGAACCAACTACGTGTACCCCTCTGAATCACACTGTTCTGCTTTTGGGAACCTGCCTTCTCCAGGTTCCAAATTTCCAAAGAGCCCTCTGACACCCAAAGTCATCAGTATGCTGCTTTAAAAAAAATAAACATAAAAAAGCTTCTGATGTACAAAGTGAGAAGGAGAAACAAGAAAGGGAGAGATTTTTTGCAGGTAGGGAACAGGAATATTGAGAGCCTCACCATAGAAGCATGTGAATTTTTAAAACTACTCAGAGTGCTCTGCCTGAGCACAAGAGACAGTAAATTTTGCTTGAATTGGAAAAAAAAAAGAAAGAAATAAAAGAGAAAGCGGCATGGCAGTATGGAATAAGAGAACCCCAGGTTTGTATTCAGGTGCTGTCATGAAGCTGGGGGCTTTTGGGTGAGTCATGAAACCTCTCCGTACCTCAGTTTGCTCAGCTGAAAAATGGACCTAATAAATAAATTATACAGGACTGTTCAGAGGGTAAAAGTATACAAATGCTCATCAAACACCAAGCACACAGCAAAGGGAGACCAAAGGGTGGTCCCCTCACCAAACAGACGAGGGAGGGGACAGGGGAGAGGGTGGAGGGTGAGGAGTGGGGACAATCCAACAGACCGGATGCTCTGAGTCGGGGCAGCGACCCCACAGACTCAAGTCACACCAAGCCAGGCCATCTTTTCTGCGTAAGTGGAGGCGAACAGAAACGGGACTTGGGACCGAGAAACAGAGCCCCACTGAAGGGGCAGAGAACAGGGGAGTCCAGCTTGTGTTGTATGAAGTGAGCCCACGTCCGCCTCCCCCATGGGAACAAGCCGCGTTGAGTGAGTCGCTTCACCTTTAGCGTTCACTGTGCTGTGACTTTAATCGACCTCTACGTTTTGCAGTCTTACAAGGTTCTATTTCCCTGTCTCCATTTATTATTGAAACTAGGAGCTGTTCTCCCAGAGTGTAATCAAATCCTGCTAAAAGGTAAAAAAACTCTACATTCATTCACATCTTATACCAGAAGAAAAGAAAAATAATGAGAAGAGAGTCCTAAAAATACTTACGGGCAAAAAAAGAAAATGGAAAAAATTCAACCCTTAATCCCAAACTCCTTCTCCTTATTTGAGTGACTTAGCTTAACAGCATGCTCAGCAGTACAGGTGGACAATCCTAATGGCCAGCTCTTCCCAGTGTAAAAATCTGAAATCCGAATGCTCCAAAGAGCATCTCATTTGAGCAACATGTCAGCACTCAAAAAGCTTTTGATTTTGGTACATTTAATATTTCGGATTTCTACATCAGAGATGTTCAACTCCTAAGTATAATGCAAATATTCCAAAATCCAAATGTACACGGGTTTCTCCCACAAACAAGCAGGCAATCAATCGATTCTGTAGCACAGTGGTCTCCAACCTTTCTGGCACCAGGGACTGGTTTCATGGACAACAATTTTTCCACAGACTGGGGTAGGGGGTGGAGATGGTTTCAGGATGATTCAAGTGCATTACATTTGTTGTGCACTTTATTTCTATTACTACATTGTAATATATAATGAAATAACTATACAACTCACCATATTGTAGAACCAGTGGGAGCCCTGAGCTTATTTTCCTATAACTAGTGTCTAGCTTAATTGTCACTTGCCACTCACTGACAGGGTTTTGATATGAGTCTGCAAGCAATTGATTTATTATGGTCTCTGTGCAGTCAGACCTCTCTGCTGATGATAATCTGTATTTGCAGCTGCTCCCCAGCACTAGTATCACTGCCTCAGCTCTGCCTCAGATCATCAGGCATTAGATTCTCATAAGGAGCTGCAACCTCGATCCCTCGCATGCGCAGTTTACGGTAGGGTTTGCACTCCTTTGAAAATCTAATGCCACCCCCGATCTGACAGAAAGAGGAGCTCAGACGGTGATGCAAGGGATTGGGAGTGGCTGTAAATACAGATGAAGCTTCATGTCGCTCACCTGCCACTCACCTCCTGCTGTGCAGCGGCCTGGTTCCTAATAGGCCACAGACAGGTACCAGTCTATGGCCCGGGGACTGGAGACCGCAGCTGCAGCTGACACCAGCTGGGGTCCTCCAATTCAATTCCAACACCATCTGCCTGGAGATGGCATCAGATCCCACAGGGTGAGGGCTCCGTCTTACAAGACCACCCCCAACTTGTGATGCCAATCAATGAAAAGCCCCAGGTTGTTTCATCTGTGCTTCTGACCAAACAGCTATAAATGGGGGATCTCATGACCCCCTCCTTGGGTTTGATTAATTTGCTAAAACAGCTCACAGAACTCAGGGAATCATTTACTTAGGTTTTCTGGTTTATTATAAAGGATATTACAAAGGACACAGATGAAGAGATGCATAGGCCAAGGTATGAGAAGGGGCGTGGAGCTGTCATGCTCTCTCCAGGCATTTCATCCTTCCAGAAACCCCCATGTGTTCACTATCCAGAAGGTCCCCAAACCCCATCCTCTTGGGCCTTTCATGGAGACTTCACTGGGTACACATAACTGAAACATGGACAGCCATGTAGAAATGTGATCGGACAAAAAGGGTATGACCTAACACTAACCGACTGAGTGGGGAAACCCAGCAAGGCCTGTCTGTTTAGATCCTTCCTGGCTCTGTGTGCAGCATTCCTTCCTCCAGGGCATGCGGCAAGACCCCCTCTGAAATGGGGGTCTTATGACCTACAATCAGACAAGGTAGCTCAGAGAATTTCTTCATGAAAGGCAGGGGACAATTAGAGTCCTGCCTTAGGGAGAAAAAAGGAGCAGGTGAAAGGAGGACAGGAGAAGGTCAGGGGGCGTCTGTTTTCCGAGGTCTGCTTCTGAGTCCTAAAGCACCCAACACTGTAACAAGAGGGCTGTGGGAGTTACAAGCCAGGAAACATGGGTGAAAACCTGTATAAATGTATTATGATATCACAGCAGGGATGTAACCGTGCCAGCAGGAAGTCTCGCACACTGACAGAGGGGTCATAAATAGGTACTTGTTTGCCTTTATAATGCAGCAAAACTCAGTAAAGTTTAAGACACCATACACTAAAACTCGCCAATTTCACACTTAGGCGCTGACCTTAAGGAAATGCTTATGTAATGGACCTCGGAAGTGATCACAGATGGCTGCTAATATCGCAAAAAGAGAGACAGCGGACAATGTGGGTCTCCTGATAGAAAACACCACCCCAACAGCAGAGTCCTGTCATCAGCAAAATTAAACCTGAATCCAAGTCCCCAGATCCAGATGCCAATTTAAGGAAATACGGGAAATGGCGGAGCACGTCAAATAACACTACAGAGACACAACCTGCAAAATTCAGCGGGTGAAACACTTTATAAGCCAAACCCTATGTCTTTAATAAAGTGTAAGGGGGGGGGGAGGGAGGACTCTACAGATGAAAAGAAATGTAAGATAGAAAAGTCGAATTCATGGAGACAGAAAGTATTAATAGAACAGTGGTTTCCAAGGGAGGGAGGACTAGGGAGTTAGTGTTTAACCGGGACAGAGTTTCAGCTGGGGAAGGTGAACAAGTTCTGCAGAGGGGTGGTCGAGACGGTTGCACAACACGTGAATGGACTTCCTGCCACTGAACGTAAAGATGGTTACAATAGTTTAAATACATATGTTACATACATTTTACCACAATTTTTTAGGCTTAAAGAAGAAGAAACATAGAGACACATCAGCCAGCTATAATGTGTGGATCTCACGGATCCTGAATCAGAAAACCTATAAAAAGTTATGGGACAATTAGAAATTTGAACACTATTTGATGATATAAAGGGATTACTGCTAATGGGGGTGATAATGATACTGTATTTGTTCTCTTATTTTTAGGGATAAATACTAAGATTTCTATAGATGAAATAACATACAGTATTTGACTCAAATGATACAGAAAGGAGGAGAAAGCAGACATAGGTAACTTGAAACAAGACTGGTCACGAGTGGTTCAACTTGACAATGGATGCGTAAGAGCACATTAGACTTAACTGCCTAACCTTTGGGTCCTTACCATCTTCCATAATAATGAAGTCTAGAAATGAAGAAGTTACTACACTCATGCACAAACGGACAAGTGTCAGATGCTCACAGCATCATGGCTTATAACAGCAAAACACTAGAAACATCCTAAATGTCTACAAGCACAAGAACGAATAGAAAATATTGTGGTATTTCGTTCAACAGAGAACTACAGAGCCAAGACAGTGAGTGAACTCTATCAGTGGGTCTCGACCAGGGGCGATTTCACCTAGTTCTGAAAACCAAGGGACATTTGGCAATGTCTGGAAACATTTGTGGTTGTCACATCTGGGGGGGGGAGGGGCAAAGCAACTGGCCTCTAGTGGGTAGAGGGCAGGGTTGTTGCTAAACATCCCACAATGCTCAGAACAGCCCCCACAACAAAGAATTGCACGACCCAAAATATCAACAGTGCTGTGGCTGAAAAACCCTATATCGTCTATATGGGATACTCCTCAAACCATAACATTGAATTAAAAACAAAAACAAGTGGCAAACAGATGTGTACAAGTAACGTCATGCAGGTAAAAGTTATACATGCAAAACCAACCCTGTTCACTGCTCATATAAAGTTAACTACACAGTGAAATATGAAAACATGGAGGGGGAGGCTATGTGCCAATTTCAGAATATGGATTACTAGAGGGCGAACCATGACATGTGACTTCAGCAGAATCTGTGACATTTTGTTTCTTCCACCCCCTCCCACCTCAAGAAAAGCAAACGAGGTAGAGATTAATGTAGGCAAATCTAGTCAGCGGGGACACGGATGCTCACTCCTTTAATCCCATTGCTTCTCTGTACCCTGGACACCACTAACAATGACCCAGCCAGGCAGAGGGGCCATGGGCAGCAGAGGCTGTGTGGACAGGGAGGAGCCGGCGGCAAGGCTGAGGCCTTCCTGCAGGACACTTACCGGCCCCCGGAGGTCGATGAGCTCCTGCCTCATCTGGGACACGAGGGCTTCCTTGGCCACCAGTGCCCTGTGCAGGCGCTCGTTGAACTCGATCAGCTCGCCGTGCATCTCCGCCACCTGGAACACAAGTACCGCAGCGTGAGGGATGGAGGCAGACCCACCTCAGTGACTTGTCCTGCCTTCCCCGGCCCCTCCTTCCTGTCACGTGTCAGCAAGGCACGGCAGGGTGTCGGGGTTAGGGCCGGCTCCACCACTTACCTATGAGCCATGCCAATCCAGCCATATATTGAATTCGTCTTGACTTGCTTGGTTCTAAGATTTCAGAGTCAACAAGCCACAGTATATGGTCAGAATAGGAGTGTATCAGATCATTTTTGGACCTCAGACTTTGAATCTTAATGAATGAACACTTTTCTAGAAAAGGCTTTCTTTCTGATCGAGTCGTGCCTGTCAAGAATTTCCCTGCTAATGGCATCATGCAAATAACTCTACCTTTCTGTTCATCAGGTCCCTGGGTCCTGAAAGCCAAGAAATCAGAACCAGAGCCTTATCAAGGCTAGGGACAGTGGTGACAGACAAAACCACAGCATCGCAACTACCCTTCACTGTTTATTCTATGTCAGGATAAACGCTTCCCATGCCCTCTGCATAGCTGCAGCACACCAGTTCTCTGAGGCAGATGTTATTACACCCACTTTACAGAAAGAAAAACAATGTATTAGAAGTTAAAGAGCTTGCTCAGGGTTATACCACTAACAAAGCACAGACCCTGGAGCCCTGGCTGCACGTTACGATCCTACCATTCCGCTGTGCCCAGATGTAACCCGTTCAGGCCTACCATGAGCCTTTGGACTTTTCCAAATTGAATTATGTAATACTCTCAGCTGATCCTGAATAAATTAAAAAAATGGACGTGCTACAGGTAGTCTATAACCAGCATACAGTCTATTCAACTGTAATTTATTTAAACAATTTAGAGACATGTGAGATCAGCTATATCCTCCAAGAACCCGGAATGAAGAATCTTGTAAGCATCTTAAAGAGAAGCACCCAGAACGTGAGGTCAGGCAGACCCTCACCCTGCCTAACCCTCTGTCCTTCCCACGCGCTCACTCTATAGTCTATACCCGAGCCTGCACATGAGCATTACTAGGTAGCATGCAGTGCATACTTTGCATGAGATGTACAAGATACTGTCAGAATACAGAGGGACAGAGGGAGACGCTTTGTGGAAGAGAGCGGTCTCTAAGCTGCGTCTCATCTCAGGCAGAGTAAGAGGGAGCCCTCCTCTCTTGTTACATAAACAGTAAGTCATAGAAGGACATACACCACAATATTAACGCTAGTCAAGGGGTATGTTTCCTGCCCATTCTTTCTACTTGTCCTTACTGAAGTTCCCATTCGTCAGTGAGAGAAACCACTTAGACTCTTTAAAGAATTAAAATTCCTCACCTGAAATAAAAGGGCACCATCGTGCAATCAACATGAAGTGATTACGCGCCTCATTGTCATCGGGATGCTGCCATTACCTGGCTCTGAGAGTTCCCACGCCAACAGAACCCCCCGGCCCGGAGGCGCTGACCTCTCCCAAACCAGTGTGAAACACCAAGTGAAAACGGCACAGAAGACACTGCAAGAACCATGCAATTAAGAAAGGGAGAGCAAGTCACTGCGCCCTTTCCCCAGCTTTTCTCTTTGTACAGACCTACATTTAACATTCCCTAGTTGCCTTGTTCCTTTTGGACAAGAAAAGCTTAAATTGATCTTCTTTTGGCCTTTAACAAACAAATACGGTATCACTAATAATGCCCACGCGGGTCCTCCACGCAGAAATCAACACAAACCCTCCGTCAGCTCCCTCGGGGCTATAAACCCATTCACCGCACAGCAAGCAGGAAACACGGGGCTGCCAATATTGCTGCTAAATACCTGCTCATGTGCCCCCACAAAATGCAGGCTTTAAATAAATGCCACTGTCATTTCCAAAGCAAAGCAGGGTTTTGTGTTTTGTTTTTGTTTTGCAGTGGCAGCCAGAGTGTTACAGCAGTTTTCCATAAATGCATAAAACATGGAAAAATCCCAGCGTCAACTGGTGTTTATCATGAGCTGTCAAAACCCTGGTTTTCTGCTGCAGCCAGAAGAGCAGGATTTGACCACATGAGACAAACTTTTCATTTCACTAAGGAATGGAAAAAACATCTGATAGAACTGAGGCAATGAAATTTGGTAAGAATTTCCAGCTACCATTAAAACCACGATGTTCATTGTTACTAAGCTAACCTCCAAAACTGAGCTTTTATATTGCACTTTCCTACCTACAGCCATGGGTATAAATGGCTTTCATCTTGCATAAACCATACTGAGCTTACTGTTCCTTGAATAACTATTTTCAAACTTCAGTATAACCAGAAATAAATTCAAGACTCAGAAAGAGCCTCAGAAGAGGAATGTGAGATCACAAACAGTTCCCATTATCATAAAAATAACAATAGGCTGCACAACCACTGCCTCTTAGAATTTTTATTAGGCTCTGAGGGTTCTCAAAGGTCTCCTCTGACCTCCTTATTTTCAGCAGCTGCGAGAATCACAGGGAATGGGATATGGAGAGAACAGCTGCCCTTCACTCCACTGTCCCCCAAGCAGGCAGAGGTGATCTTCTCAAAGTAATGTCTGATATTGCCACCTGCTGTTTAGTACCTTCCATGCTTCCACTGCCCTAAGGATAAAATCCGAACTCCTTCAAGATGTGGCCCCAGCCTCTCTCCCCAAACCCATCTCTCCTGCTCAATGTCTCACTAGTGTCACTCAGCCCCCACATGCTTCTCTGCCCCATAAAGACATTGACATCTAGGATGTCCCCTGTAGACAAAGAAGAGGGCGGCACGGCCAGCAGGAAAACCGCAGGTGCAAAGGCTGGCACCTGAGGTTGGTGGGGAGGGGCCAAGACAGCCGGTTAGGGCCTCGGCTTTGGTGCCAGACAGCCCTGGGCTTGATCGGTTACTGATAGTGTGCTCCGGCGCAAGCCCGAGGGTGTCAGCTACAAGATGGGGATTAAAAACCACAACCACCTCACTGGGTCACTGTGAGGATGACATGAGTGGCTGCACTTACACACAGCCGCATGTCTGGGGCAGGCTGAGTGCTCAATGAGTGAGAGCTGGTTTTTTGTGATGCGTGGCATGGAAGGAGACACAAAGGAAGCCATGCATAGGTAGCCTCCGGAGGCCAGGGAAAAAGGCCTCAATGTGCTGCACCAAAGCACCTGGACTGCCATGGGGAGACGCTGTCCCCCAGAGTGAGCACGTCAGAGTTGCTAACCATCTGCCAGGCATGTGCTAGGACCTGGGCGGGGGAGGAGGGTGGGCACAGAAGTCACACAGTTCAAATCCTTTGACACTTGGTAAGTTATGATAGAACAGGGAGAGAAGGGAGGGGCTCATCCAAGACACAACACTCAGAAGTCACTTACCCAATGGGCCCCGGCACATGCGAGACAGCCTCTTATGGTAGATCCATACCCTAAATCCCTACTGGGCACTTGCCATGTCCTCATGCCAGCAATGCTCAGAGCCAGTCTGAGAGTCTCAAGTGTTTCTTTCTACCCTCAGTTGCTACGGTCCACAAAAATTAATCTGAAGGCACTTAAGGAAGAGGTGCCATTTGACAACACGAATGACAGTGACAAATCAAAATACACTGACAAGAGATGATGCAGCCCCAAACTCACAGCTCGCCATGGACCTAAGGCTTGGGAACAGGGCCTCGATTCTCTGAAAGGCCCAAGGAGAACATCTGACTAGTAGAAGATGTGGTCCCTAACTTGTGCTTGGAAGATGCACAACTTACCAGTAAGTAAGGTACAAAGGCATGTGAGTCACCACTTGGGTTTCATCCTTTTGGCTGGAGGGAAGTAGGTAGAAATATTTAAGTTTAGGTAACAAGGCCATTTGGCAACATTTATCAATTTTTTTTTTTTTTTGAGGCAGGGTCTCACTCTGTCACCCTGCCTACAGTGCAGTGCAGTCATCATACCTCACAGCAACCTCAAACTCCTGGGCTCAAGTGATCCTCCTGCCTCAGCCTCCCAAGTAAGCTGGGACTGCAAGTGTGTGCCAGCAAGCCTGGCTAATTTTTCTATTTTTTGTAGAGATGGGAGTCTTGCTCTTGCTCAGGCCGGTCTCGAACTTCTGACCTCAAGTGATCCTCCCACCTCTACCTCCCAGAGTGCTAGGATTATAGGTGTGAGCCACTGCACTGGAGAATTTTTATTTTTTTTAAGAGATAGAGTCTCACTCTGGCACCCAGGAAGAAGTGCAGTGGTGTGGTCATAGCTCACGGCAGCCTGGAACTCCTGGGCTCAAGTGATTCTCCCCCCTCAGCCGCCCCAGTAGCTGCCACTAGGAGGCGTACCTCATAACGCCTGGCTAATTTTTTTTTTTAAAGAGATTGGGGGGGGGGGTCTCACCATGTTCCCCAGACTGGTCTCAAACTCTTGGACTTATGCAATCCTCCCACCTCAGCCTCTCACAGCACTGGAACTGCAGGAGTGATCCACCCTGCCCAGGTAAAATCTATCAAAATTTTAAAATTATTCACCTTTGACTTGGAAAACCATTGCTGGGCAGTTATCCTGTCTCTCTACTTTCACATGTGTTCAAAATACAAGTTTAGCTCCAAATGGCTGGAACCTATCTAAATGTCCAACAAAAGAGGACCGCTTAAATAACTCAAGATTCTGCTACTCTCCTACTGACTGCACCTGTGGCAGACAGCACTAATCAATCCCTGTGCGCCTTCCTCAAGACAGTACTCAGGCGGCCATAACCAATCAATCAGCGTGCTGGGCTGCAAGATGACACCTATTTGGTAGCCCTGGCGTAAAAGACTGGAGAAGGCATCATCAGGAAGTTGACATTTGAGTTGGGCTTTGGAAAATGATGCCTTTGGAGCTTCAAAGACTGAGCAATTTCTTCCAGCTGGTTTATCAGGGAAGATGATCTCCCAAAATAATGTGGCTGTGAGAAAGCTTTTAAGTCTGTGAAAATACCAGGAATTATCATAACTACCTGGCAAATCATGAAAGGATTATAAGTTTTTTAAAAAAGGCTCTGGCATTTCCTTTCATATCAGAATGTTCTCTCAATCTGATCACATTCAAGTAAACCATGCTTCACCCTCCTTTGGCTAACAAATTAGACACTTCTTAATTAGATCAAGACACCCCCCAAGTTCAATAGCAACTGAGGCTCTTCTGGTCACATATACAAACTCTCCAAAAACAATCACTTAGATACCTCAGAATCTATTTAAGTTTTATAAAACTCACAAGCTGTTTTTTGGCCCTATTTATACTGGTTGTGGGGAGGGACCTGGAATCTCTTCCCGTGATGACTACATTGCACCTGCCTGGTTAAAAACAAGCCTAGCCAGTGCCCACTTCGCCTTAACACACCTTGGAGCCCCGGCCCTGGTTAGGCCTCTTGCAGACATTAGTCACACCAGCTCGTGTGATCTTCGCAGCCTCCCAGCAGGGCGGGCTCACCTTCCTGACCGGTGAGGCTCAGAGGCTAGGTTACCAGCCTAAGGTGTTGGGGGGTCAGGAAGTGACAGACTGGGGATCTGAACACACGCCTTGGACCCTACTTTCTGTGTTCTTTGGACTCCATTTTGAGTATGGTAGAAAGCTGGCCCCTTTGATGGTTAAAGAAGGCACGTTTGTCCATCAGAGTGGAAGGAAGTGGCATGGTAGGGACCAGTGTCTCCCTACCCAAGCTCATCACCGAGAGGGCTTCTGAAAAATGCAGATTTCTGGGCCTCAGCCCCAGATATTCCAATTCAATGGATTGGAGGAAGGAATCCAAGGAATTGCTTTTTAAAGGCCTCAGTGGCCGCAATGATCAATCAGAATCAGGAACCACTGGCAAAGACAAAGGGGAAACAACTCAGACTTGACTTTGAACTGCAGCTGGGCCATTCCCCAGGTCCTCATTCGTACAACAGGGATGTCACAGGAACCTCTCCACTTGTCAGTGCTCTCAACCTCCAAACTCTCGCTGATACGAATAAAGCCACGAGCCAGAGAGAAACTGCATGAACCCTGCCTGCCAACAACAGATGGCAGAACAGTCGTCCCTAGGTATGCTCGGGGGATTGGTTCCAGCACTCCCCACAGATACCAAATCCACGATGCTCAAGTCCTCATATGCATGCCATAGTATATGCATATGACCTACGCACATCCTCCCATACACTTCACATCATCTCTACGTTACTTATAATACCTAATACGACGTCAGCGCTGTGTAGATAGTTGCTATACTGCATTGTTCAGGGAATAATAAGAAACAAAGTCCATGCATGTTCAGAACAGATGCATATTTTCCCCCCGAGTATTTTCAATCCACAGTCGGGTGAATCCACGGATGCAGGACCCACAGATGTGGACCCTGTGGATGTGTCACGTGCAGCACTGTTACTCTCAGCAGTGGCACAGCAAATGTGTCTACGGTAGTGCCGTATAAAGGATGGCCCACAAACCGGCGCTGGTATGCCAACTGTTTGCTACTGGCCCAAGACAAAAGAAGAAAAGAAATTGAGAGTAAGCATTTAGAAATGTTTAAAGTAATTTCATATTGCCAAGAAACCCAGGATCATAATTTTTCTAGATTTCTTTTTGTATTTTACAAATGTGTCAGTCTGCAATGAATTGAAAATTGTTTTAGAAACTGGTTCCTCACAGATAGCTTGAGACTCACTTATCTACAACACATGCTGTGTCTGAAGCAATGTCTGGCATTAATAATTATGAAAAACGTGAAAAAAGGAAGCCAAAATACAGCCATGTTTGGATGAAAATTTTAAGAGAGTTGGAAGAAAAATAAGATAAAACCAATGCTCTCAACATGTGGCATTCTTTGAGATGCATATCCAGGTTGAATATACCTTATCCGAAATGCTTAGGGCCAGAAGTGTTTTGGATTCCTGGCCCTGGCACTGTGGAGCCTTTCACACGGGTGTTCCATCATGCCCATGTACTAGCAGAGGAAGGTGAGGCTCAGGGACTAACAGTCCATGGTCACACAGTTCACGAGGCAGTAAAATCTGAACCCCAGTTATTGCGGCTCCCAAGCCCATGCTCTTCCCATCACATGGCCCTTCAGGGAGCAAATAAATAACCCAGGAAGAAAAACGCTGTGCCCGTTTGAGAGCAGAGAAAACCTAGGCTCAGGGATGCAAGTGACCCACTTAAAGCCATACAGCTTGCTCTGTAGAAGGGCCACAACTGTGGACCAGGTTTCCCACTTTTACACCCAACAACACTTTCTGCTCCTCCACTGGGGGCCATGAGGCTCTCAAAGGAGGTAAGAAATGGCTGTGCTGTAAACTGAGGTTCTCTCTCTGTGTAAGGGATGATGGTGCGTTCCCTGTGCACCAGGAATGTTCCATGTGCTTTCCATGCAGTTCCCCACCTGATTCCCACAACTCCCCTGGCAGGGGAGTGCTGTTAGGGGCCCTAACTCTGTTGCAGAGAAAACTGAGGCACAGGAGGAGTGAGCAACTTGCCCAAGGCCACACAGGAAGTCAGCAGCAGAACTGGGATTCAAATTTCTGAGTCCATGTTCTTGGCCACACTCTCCATTCTGCCTCTCACCATGTCCCGTCACCATGATGCTCAGCTCACCATGATGGTGAGTCAAGACAGAGGACCTGGAAGAGGTGATGAGCCTGGGACTGAGGACTTAGAACATCACTGAAGGGACACCCACATACGCACCTGTGTGCACACACATGCATGCACACACACAGCCCGGGGAAAGGCGCTGTCCGCCCCACGGGAAAGGGCTGCTCCCAGCTGGCAGAGGGACAAAACCACCTGGGCACTGGCTGTCCCACTGCCCTATGAGCCTCCTGCGGCCCTGTCTGGCTGGTCACAGGCCTGTCCTCAGGGGTACCCTGCCAGTAAGAGAAGGAGCACCCAGAGTCAGCGAGAACCTGGGCGAAGGCAAGGCCTGCTATGAAGTCAGAGTGCCAAGGAGACTCCCAGAGAGGATTCCGGGAGCTCCCCAGCAGCCAGCGCGAACCTTCATCACTGTGGCTTTTGCTTCATGTGAAGGCAATTTGGAAACCAGTTTCAAATGAAAATCCCAACGTGAAGACACTCCAAGAGAACAGACTGCCAGGTATCACTTCTGTGTGTTCCACACCAAGGAGCCCTCTGCGGAGAGAGGACTCGGATGGGGCTCAGACGAGTGAGGTGCCTGGGGGACAAACCCAGGTCCTGCCTAATAAATGCTGTGGGGCCCGGAGTGGATAATCACACGTCTGCCAGGCACAGTGGCACACGCCTACACACCTAGCACTTTGGGAGGCTGGAAGTTTGACACCAGCCTGGGCAGTATAGCAAGATTCTGTCTCTACAAAAAATAAAAAAATTATAGCCAGGTGTGGTGGCACATATTTGTAGTCCCAGCTACTCAGGAGGCTGAGGTGAGAGGATCACTTGATTCTACGACTGGGAGGTTACAGGGAGCTATGATTGTGCCACTGCACTCCAGCCCGGGCAACAGAGCAAGACTGTCTCGAGAAAAAAAAAAAGCACATCTTTGATACTTGGTATCTTCTTTATAAAAGGTTGTCATGAGGTACAAAGAAATGATGTAGTTCGGGCAGTTACCCAGGGCCTGCCACAGTGAGCGACATGAAGTACTATAATGAGGCCTCCCAAGGCCCGAAAGCGTCCAGGTGCGTTCCACATCAGCACGCACCACAAGCCTGGGAGGTCGACACCGACCCCACTTTACACAGGAGGAGAAGCAACGCTCAGGAGGGTGACATGACCGCGAAGTCATGCCGTCTGTAAGGGGGGTGGGCCTGGGCCCGCGTCTCCCATCTGCTCGGCCCCTCCAGTTCTTCCTTCCTTCCCGCCGCCTCTTGCTTCGATTCTGCCGTGCGCGGGGCTGACCCAGGACGCTGTTGGGCCCCACCCTGGCGAGGCAGGAGCTCTGTGTCTCAGGACTGATCCACCTCAACAGCACATGGTGAAGCCACCCAGCGACAAGTTCAACTGAAACCCGTGGGGCAGACCCACCCTGAAGTGCCACCAAGAGGGAGCGATGTGGGCTCTGTCCGCAGAGCCCCTCGGATAAGCAGAGGCTTGTAAGTAACCGGGGATAACGTCCCATGTCAAAGACTTCCTCGACCTCCTCTGAAACGAGCCCCTCCCTGCTCAGAACGCCAAGCCTGAGAAGTAATACTAACACTTAAATACATTTTGCTGGAGTTATGGTTTAATAGGGGGAAAACACCCAGCATTAACAGCTGCTCCATTCATAAAGGGAAACTGTTCTAGCTCTGCCCCGGGGCTGCAGGGTCCCGTCCTCATCAATCCCGACACGCGGCCTTTCAGAGGACACACAAGTGAGCTGGGGAGAGAGGCCCCCAGGAAACACCTATTCTCCTGCCTCCACGAACGGCCCTCGAAGAGCAAAAGCAGAATACACAGAAATGACAACATTAAAATAGCAGCCAACACCTCCCTGATCGTTGTTTGAGACAAATGGGCAACGACAGAAGACAAAAAGCAAAACAAAATCACGAGTTCCAGCCCTCTGCCAAAAGATGCCATCGTCTGAGAAGAACAGCTCGAGAGGCATTTGCGCAGGTCGGAGGCTGTTCAGCAGGTTCCCATCCGTCTCACCCGACCTCCCAGGGCATCCCCAGGGAGGCCGTGCAGCGTGGAGGTTAAGCACGAGCTCCAGAGCCAGGCAGTTTGGGATTAAAACCCACTGTTCCCCCTTTTCCCAGATGTGACTTTGGGCAACTTACTTTCACCTCTCCAGCCCCCCATTTCTCATCCACAAAATTAGGATAGTAACAATGTAAATTTCACAGGACTTTTGTGAGGTTTAAATAAGTTACACAAAAGAAGAGCTTAACTTGGGGCTTGGCCTACCTGAAGGACTCTGTAAATGTTAGCCGTTATCGTCCCAGTAAAGACGCACCCACAGAAACAGCCAGCGCCACTGGTCCTGCAGAACTGACGTCCTTCATCTCTCCCAGAGCCATCCCCATCCCTATGGCCAACCTTAACCTTGGGTCAGAAATTGCCCCCTCACCCCAAGACAGACAGCACAGCCTTCCTGTTGTCCCTGTGCCTGGCTGATGCCCAAATGGCCCTCCCCAACCAAAGCTGGCTCATGCCCCCTCTCTGCTAAAAACCCTTCAATGACATCTGCAATTTGCTTCAAACTGGGGGTTTGTACTCGGGGGTGGGCTTGGGGGAGTAAGACTGGCCTCGGGTTGACTGTGGGACATCATAAAGGGCACACAGAGGCACATTATACAATTCTGTCCATGATCAAATTTCTGCACAATCCAAACGATTTAAAAAATAATCCTTCAATGGCTTCCCACTAATTTTCTTGGCGTGGTATAGAAACAAGAGAGGAGGGAGAGGGGGGAGGAGAGGGGAGAAAACATTTCAAGTCAAGGACACCGACCACATGAGAACATGCCTACACCCCCACCACCCTCCCATGCAAACCTCCTGAAGTGCTCCCTACCCTTCAAAGCTTAACCTGAATCTCAGTTTACCTCCCTGCCCAACTCCTTTCATCCATGCATCCAACTTCTCCATAAATCCCTCAGCAGTAGTAGTAACGGCAGCTATTGTTCTCTGAGCACTTACCACATGTCAAGGACATTAGGCTAAACACAAGGGCTCTTTTGTACAAGTAAGAAAAAGGCGTGCCCTCCCAGTGGCCACAGCCCCAGGGGGCCCGGGCTTGGTGAGTGGAGCACAGATGGATACAGCTCCCACTGGTCTCCCCACGGCCACATGCCGTCGTGCAGTGTACAACTTGCACAGCTGCACAGAGGCCTTAGACATCATGCCAGGTGCTAATGTTGCTCCTATTTTACAGGGGAGGAAATGAGGTCCACAGGGACCAGAACACTTGTCGTGGTCATGCGGAGATGGCTGCAATAGCTGACACCCAGGCTCACGCACTGTTACATGAAGCTCCCACGGGAGGAGGTGCGGCACTGCCACGGCCAGCCTCTGTGCAGGCCGGCAACACTGTCCCTGGACAGCTCACAGCTGGCGGGAACACGGGCTCTCAGCCAGCCCCACAGTCCTACCTGGTGCTGCGAGAGCCACCAACAACACCAGAGCCTTCCAGGGCTCAGTCTTGCTGGATCAATGATGGAGGGTCAGTGGCGGAGAAGGGGGCAAACGCTCCTTTCTGTTCACACAGCATACGAGCCGGTTTACCTGGCAGCACACAATGGCTGTAATTACAGCCCATTACAGGTACACAACACGTGCTCGGCTGGGCCTGGGAAAATGGGTCAAGAATTACTTTGAAAGGCTGTGCTGGCCGCTCCTTTCAAAAGCACTGTGGCTGGCTGGCTTGCTCGCGGAGGACGACTATTGACTCGCAAGGACCTGAGAGTTGGAAGGCCGCTCACCAACGGCCTCCTCTCCACTTCAGCCTGCTGGGCAGGGAGCCGAGGAGGAGGAGGAGAAAGAGGAGGGGGAGGTGAGGCCATCGTCGGTAACAGCAGACATTTACTGAGCACGTGTTCGATGCCAGACCCAGTTCCAAGCCCTGTCCTTGTGTCAGCTCATCCACACGGCAACCTTACGAGGCCTATCCAGGGTTCCTTCTTGAGAAGCTCATCTTCATCATCTAGATGTTCTCAGATTCATTCAGTGCACAAACATCTATTGAGAATCTACCAAGCCCTGTCTTAAACACCCATGGATGTAGCAGGAAACAGCAGAGACTCCTGGCTTCTGCATTCTAGCTGTGACTCCCTCTACCAGATGTGGGAAACAGAGCCTTGCAGAGCTTTAGTCCTAGTCAAAGCTAACAGAGGCCTTGGGATCGGAGATAGAGCCCCTTCTCCCGGCACCATGCTGGACAATCTCTCTCTGCCCTGGGGTCCTTCTTTTATAAACTTCCTTACCTTGTGAGGCCAAATGCACCTCCCTGCACTGCTCTGGAACCACTATATTTGCTTACTCAGTCATTCATTCACGTTTCCTTATTCATTCAACAAATGTTTTCTGAGTGACTGTGCGCCAGGCCCTGTCCTGGGCTCTGGGTGTCCATGTGACCAGCACCCTGCTCCTACTCTGGGGGAGCTCCCTGTCTCATGGGATAGGTCAGCAGTTCCCAGTGAGGTCCCTGGGAACGTGGAGAGGTCCCCACCGGGCCAGCGGAGAGGGTCCGGAAGAAGTGACACTAAGCTGAGGCTGGAGGGCAGAAAGCGATCAGCCGGCACAAGACAGGGGAACAGCTTCAAACCCAGGGCCTGCCACGGCCCATCGCTCACCTGCTCCTGGCTCCTCGGCTATAAAGTGGGGACCCATCCTGTCGAGCAGGATTTTAAACAGGGGAAGATGTGACTTCAGAGAAGCCAGCCTGGCGCAGAGCAAGGGCTCACCGTGGGGCAGCTGTTTCTGATTCCTGAGAATCGGTTGCAAGACTAGGCAAGTTATATGATACCGTGCAACTAACACTAGCTCCCCAGTTCAGAAGTTTTTCCAGAAAATATTTCACCCTGAAGTGCTGCTTTTCCATTTACTTTGCATGGGTGCCGGAAAGCACAGATTTTCAAATAAAGATGTAAATTCCGAAATTACGTGGCTCTTTGTCATATTCTAATGTCTCGAGAAATCCGTGGAGGCCAAGGTGCATTTTTAATCATATTCCTTGGAAGTAATACACAGAGACCGCCAGAATATTTCAGCCACAGCTCAATAAATTATGCCCAAGTTTCAGAAGAAAGACAGTAAATGAAAAAACATTAAATTTTATGAACACCAGAAATGTTTTTCTCCCTCGAGAGTCCCTTTCTCGTACCAAATGGCGCTCACGTAAAGCTGAGAAGAGCCCCTTCAGGAAACGACTGCCTGGCCCCACCAGGAAGGAGTGTGCAGCCATTCATTCGCGCTGAGCGGTAATCTGTGAACACAACTGTGCTCGAGTATGAATGAGCAGCGTGGAGTGGGGTTTGGAGGATGCACATGGAGCTGGATGGCCAGGATTCTGTTCCAATCTGCCAGTAACTTGCTGGGTGACCTTGGGTAAGTCATCAACCTCTCTGGGCCTCAGGGTCTACATCTGAAAAATGGTAGCAATGGGAGCACTTATTCCACGGGGCCATTGCGAGGATTAAATGAGTTAGCACATAACTGGGCCTCCACGCACGACACGACGATTCTGATTCTTACAGCTTCCACTGACACAGAATGTGCACATCCCTAAAACTTCTTCAAGCCCTACGTCCATGACAATGGAAAGACAAGAAAAGACGAGAAGGTATGGTTTAAAACAAGATCAACACAGAGTTGAGAGGCCGACAGACCGGGCTTGAATCCGGGACGTTTCGCCGGTTGTGCCCCAGGAGCAGGAGCTATTATTTCTGTACAGTTCTGAACATCTCCGAGCCTCCCTGTTTCACCGGCAAAATGGAGATGATTACCATCTCTTCCCTCCAAGAGAAGCCGTGGACGTGACTGAGATCGCTTATGTTACGGTACTGAGCACACAGCCTTGCTCTCAGCAGGCATGCAGCAGACACCGGTGACCTTCCTTCCTTTGCAGAGGGCCAAGGGGAATGAAACTTTTTCTCTGGGTCACTTGAGCCCCTGTGACAAACTCAGTGAGGATAAACGCAAAAACATCATGACGTTTCCCGGCTGGGGCTGCCCCGACAGAGTGGCTCATCAAAGGTGATCTTGCTGTTTTCTACTACCTGGGCAGTCAGCGTTACAAGATCACACTTACCTCTCAGAATCTGGTTAAAGGGAGTTCATGTTTTCTGCAGCTTCTATCAAGCTGGGGGCAGGGGGTGGGGGGTGGGGGCTTGGGCCTAAATTTCTTCACTTCCTGGCACAAAGCACTGAGCTGGAAGTGTCCAGGCAGCTGTGAAGTCACCAGCCCACGGCTGTTCTAGCCCCACAACAGAAATGACATGGAGACAATAAATGGAGACAATAAATGGGTGCTCACCAAGTGCTAGCCCTGCTCCCCCAAGTTTCCCATTCTCCTTTGCACAACTGGGCACAGGCCTGTGACTATTCTGCCCAACAGGCTCCAGGCAGAAGGGACATATGTCGCTTCTGAGTCACAGCACAGGACTGCTAGTACACGAGCCTGTGCGGTCCCTTCCCCTGCCACGCTAAACAAGAAAGCCATCTTCTCCAGATGGTGTGGCTGCAAGACAGGGGAGCTTCTGCCAGCCCAGACACCTGAGTCACTACAGGGAGAAGAACACTCCCCCCTTGCCCTTGGACAGCCCACATTGGACACATTGTATAAATCAGAGATAAACTTTTATTTTGCCAAATCACTGAGATTAGGGATCATTTGTTACTGCAGCAGAACCAAACCTAACCTAACACAAGCTTGATGACCCTGCATCTTCATAGCTCTCTCGAAATGGGCCTGAAAGTATGAGCAAAGGCACAGAGGCCACAGGTGTTTGTTAAAGGAAGCTTCACAACAGCCACGGGCAGTGGGTATCGTGACATCCTTTTTACTGAGCAAGAAACTGGACTCAGACAAGTTAAATCATTTGTCAAAGGTCGTACAAATAACAAGTGGTGAAGTCGGGATTTGATCCCAGGTCTATCCACCCCAAGGCCTGTGTTCTACCTACTACACGTGCTCAAGCAGTACTTTCTGATGAGTTCCACAGTCTGCAAAGGCCCCAGTATAATTCAGATCTCTCTGTGGGCTCTAATGATAACAGCAACCATAGGTTGGATACATTCCATGTGCCACGCACTTTTCTGGGTCCTTTATCAATATTCTTTCATTGTAATGGCCATCTCCCTTCAAGGCATTATGCCTATTTTACAGGTAAGGAAATAGAGGCTTGAAGAGTTCTCATAACAGTGAAGTAAATAAAAAAAAAAAAAAGCTGACAAAGATGGGCAAAGGGTATAGGTCCCTTTAATAGAAGAATATTCCACATAAATAGCTATCAAGCAGGAGACTAAGCAACTCTCCCTGTGGGAGGATCTCAAGCCTTGAAATGCCCACAAAGATGCTTCAGAGCCCGAGATACCAAACAGGGGATTCTTAGAGACATTTGCTCCTGGGTTGGGAGAAGGGGGAAAATAATCCCTTCTGGTTTCTCTCAACTGTTCCGGAGGTTCCAGCCTCTTGTCTACCCAGCCACCAGGTACAAGTGACTAGTAATGACCTCACCATGCCCCTGAGTGGTCACTCTGCACCAGCTGACTCAATGGCTGTGACTCCAGAACTCCAGATTCAGACACAGATGTGTCCAGCTCTAAAGCATGCTCTTCTCATTCCGCCTCTCACAGCCATCCACCCAGCAAGTGTTCACTGAGCATCTGTTACGTGCCAAGCACTGCCTAGATACTAGGGAGATAAGAGCGAACAGACAGAAATCCCTGCCTCCCTTGAGCTTACATTCTAATGCCCCAGGTTATAAATTATTATTGACTAAAGGACAGTGTCTTTGTGCCCAGTTACCTTCAAACTAAAGGTCAGGCTTCAATCGAAATTCTGCTTCCTTCGCACAGTAATGATCCTGCATCTATTGCTACACAGCTAGATTGCATTCTACTAGGCCACTCCAGGAGAGGAGGAGGAGATGAGGACAATGAAGAAGACAAGGACAATTTGTGCCCTCTTAGCACTCTCACCGTGTGGGGTGAGCACATTCACTAGGCCACAAATCTACAATAAATACATCTTTAAAAACAACTTGCTGCTCTGCCAGGGGCATCAACACAGAGACTTTCACCAGTTTCAGGATGGTAAAAAAGAAACCATCCCAAGAAGAGACTAGGGTGGAGAAGCTCTCACCCTACCCCCCCAACATGGGTGCTGGGGACGGGCTTAGCAGGTGAGGAAGGGGACACAGGACACACCGTCCTTCACCTCACAGGGTCCCTACCTGAAGGGAAGGCATCGTGCTCGAGAGCAAATGCATGGGAGCTGATAATCCTCCATGCTGCCATCTTCTCAGCTGCAAAGGCAGGTATGAGCCTCAAAAATCTATTCCTCTCTTTCAGCACATGGTGGGGCCTGGCAGTCACAGAAAATACTGCCTGTGCCAAGGACAAAGGCCCTGAAGGGATGTTGTTTAATTGAAATAGACATGTCTGAGCTACTCCAGTGGCAACAGGCTTATTACATGGAAAAATAACTTGAAGGTCCCCCATATCCCTACATCTTATCTACTCCTTGACAGCATACGCGCGCGCACACACACACACGCCCCACAGGAATCTCCTGGCAGCGGACCTCTACTGTCTACTGCCCAGCATTTATTCCCCACCTTCTTGCATCAGAACCCAGACTTGCCTTTGAAAATCTTGGAAACCCAGAAACTAAAAGATAGATGTATTTAACTACATCAAAAGTTAAAACCTTAGTATGGAAAACCACCATAAACAAAGTCAATAGTCCAGGGCCAGCTTCGTGGGCGTGTGACCAGCACAGTCACATGGGGTCCCGTGCTCAGAGGGGCTGGTCCCCGCACTTGGGGCTTAACGCTCTGTGCTCACCGTCTGGAGAGCCTTAGTAATCCTAGCTTCGAACCAGTGCTTTGTCAGTGAGCGCCGATGGGCGTGGAGCAGGCATGTGCGCAGGGGAGATGCAGGTTCTTGGCGACATGCTGCCCTCCACCACTGGCAGGTGTTCCACGCGCCCTGTCATGGGCAGGGCCTCAGGTGCCCACAAGGGTCTACCCTTGTCCTGCAAGTATTCCCATGCCCGGCGAAGTGTGATATTAAATAGCAAACACAATTTTTAAAAACACCACAGCAGGTCAAGGGAAAGAGGGAGACTATGGGAAAAATGGAAGAAGTTTTTGTTCTAATTTTTGGACAAAGACCAGAATCTTCATTTTGCACTGAGCCCTGCAAATTATGTAGCCATTTCTGCAATAGGCAAACATTTCTAACAGACAACAAAGAGCTCTTCAAAACTACCCAGAGCAAGGGGCCCGCTCCCATTCTTCGCGACAGGCACTCTGCAGGATGGAGCCACCCCGAGTCCCTAGTCCACTCCACCACCTTGGCCCCACGTGATTGGTTCAGGGATGGCTACAGCAGAGCTTATGAGAAGGGAGATGTTTGCTGAGACTCTGGAAAGAGAAGCTGGCCCTGCCTCCCTCTGGGTCGGGGAGCCAGATGCTGTGAGCTCTGGAGCTGCCAAGGAGGGCCCTCAGCAGAAGTGAATGTGCACACCATGGAAGCAGGCTGGAGAGGACAGAGGAGTCTGGGCCTTTGCAACCACTTCTGAGCTGCTGGATCATGCCTCACCTGAAGCTGCCTTTTTCACAGCATTCTGGAGAGGCTCCTCTGGCCTACAGGCCAAAGGTCACATTGGTCCCTTAGGAGAGGTAGAAACTCAGTGGATGCATTAAAAGATCTACTTCCAGGGGCTGGAGGGGAGAAATGCCAGTTACACAGGATGAAAAAGTTCTGGAGATGTCACATACAGCACAGTGACTACGGTTAATAATAATATACTGTATACATGACATTTGCTAAGAGAGTGGATCATAATGTTCTTACCACCAAAAAATCAGAAAGGTTAACTCTGAGGTGATGACTACATTGATTATTAACAGCTTGATGGTGGTAATCATTTTACAATGTATATGTATATCAAAATATCACGTGTGTATCTTAAGGATATATTAATTTTATTTATCAATTATACCTCAATAAAGCTGGGGAAAAAATTTAAAAAGATCTACATCCAACAGTTTGGGGTCAGTGTGGCAGCGTGACATGAACGGGGCTTTTGGAGGGAAGACAACCCTAGTTTTGCATCCCAGCTCTGTCCCCTGCTACCTGGGCGACCTTGAGCAGGCGACATGATTTATACATACTCAGTTCCTTGTCTGTGACAGTGTTTACCACCACTTGCTGCCTGAGAAAGCCAAGAAGTAACATAGAGGAAAAAAACCTCAAGGGCCTGGCGGAGGCTGACACTCGCCAGTGTTCTCTTCTTCTGCCCTCCGAGGGCCCCTGCAGCCCCAGCCTTGGGCAAAGGCTGCAGGAAAACAACCTGGTTCTCTTACACCTTGATCTTCCAATCTCGAAAATGGAAAAACAAATGACCTGCCGTTTGTCATCCTTTAAGGATACATAAAGAAGTGCAGATACCACCAGTTTAAGTGCAAACCCTGGGTAGAGAAAAAGCACTGTGTTCCAATGACTTTTCTCTGGGAGGATAGAATCTTAAGGTATGAGAGTTGCCACAACACAAAGAGCAGCCAGGGAAACGTGCCAACATGCCCAGGCCGATCTGAACAACACAGTGACAGATATAGGGCAGTGAGAACAGTTTCATGTCACCTGCTACAGGATTTTTTTTTTTTTTAATTTCTGCCAGGAATTGCTCTGCAGTCAAATTTATTTATGGCTCCCCTGTTGCCGCGGGATGCTGAGCAGAGACTATTTTGAATACCTTGGCTTTAACTGTGTTACAGTGAGTTCCAAATCAAAACTTTCTCCCTAAAAGCGGGAAGACCTACAGTATTAAGTAATTTCAACCTTCTGTTAGCTACTCTGAGAATAACCAATGCCTCTGGGTCTAAGGAGATGGCCTAATTTAATTTTATTTAAAATGCAAATATTACCTTTTTATGCATACCTAAATGCCAACTGGTTCTTCTTTGATGTGACTGATAATAGTTTTATGAAGACATCAAGTGCCAGGCCATCGTCACACACACACACACACACACACACACACACACACACACACAAACCCAGACTACACTTGTGATGTGCCTTGAACCCTGGGAAGCAGGAGAGGGTGGAGGTGGAAAGTCCAACTGCCTGCGTTCAAATCCTGGTCCTGCCAGTTATGAGCTATTTAATATATGAGCTGGAGCATGTGACAATCCTTGCCGGGCCTTGACGTCTTTGGGGATAATTACGGTGCCCTTCTTACAGAGTTATTGTAAGAAATTAACTGAAACACCTAGACAAGGCACTTAACACACTGTCTAACACACAGGAAGAACGCGAAGCACGCTGGCTGCCATCATCATCGCATCATCTGATCACTGATGAGAGCTTTTTTTGACAGGGGAAATGAATTCTTACACACCATGCAGCAATGGTTTCACTTCAGGTAAAATTAAGGATTCTTTTCCAAGTCTGGAAGACTCCTGTTCTGAGTCTAAGGCCCTCAAAGATCCGTAACCCAGCCATCTAAGACAACAGCAAAATGATGGCCATCTTTCTAGAGATCTCCAAGAAAGCCACTCTGTCACAGGACCCACTTTGGGAAGTGCTGCTGGGTGTCCTGCCTGCCTCTCCCCTGCTGCACTTTAAGGCATTTCCACCACCCCCTCCTCACATGCATCTTGGCAGATTTCACTTTCTGGCACATGTTTGCTAAATGAATGCTGAATGGAAGATAGGCCCAAACACTCATGTGTGAAATTGCATTTTAAAGACTCTTGCTTTAAGAAGACTCCAGGTACTAACGATTTAGAGCAGAAGGCCCAGGGCGAATGCCTGCAGGGCCCAGGCAGGTAAGGTAAGTGAATTAAGCAGGCTGGGTGGGGAGGAGGTGATGTGGTCCTTTGGAAATGAAGCAGCCACTACTCAGCCCCAGGCAAACACAGGCCCATTGCTGCCGAAACTTTTGGTTTTTTCAAAAGAAATTGGAAATCGTGCATTTTATGAGAAATGTCCTGATTGCCCAATGTGGTCAGTAAATTCAATACTAAAAACTGCATTAGCCAGATTAAAAAGATCTGTGGGCTACATGTGGTCCTGTTTCTAATCTCTGATTGAAGAGTTCCACAGTGGGTTTATCTGTGCGGGAAGAATACTTGTATCAGAGTAACACCCCCTTTGTCCACACGCT
This sequence comes from Lepilemur ruficaudatus, assembly GCA_963574885.1. NCBI lineage: Eukaryota > Metazoa > Chordata > Mammalia > Primates > Lepilemuridae > Lepilemur > Lepilemur ruficaudatus. Next base: position 14,974 of record CAUYRT010080112.1, on the reverse strand, counting down.
CACAAAGCAGGATTACATGAGATGATCCCTGCAAAGAGTCTCACACCACACGGCAACACACAAATGCAGCCCGGCAGTACTTTTTCCCTAAAGTGAGATCCACCCACTTAGGAAGCCAGAGCTCCACACAAGCGAAGCCCTAGAACTGGAAGTCTGCAAAGTTTCTCTACCAAAAGACCCATTAACACACGCTGCTGTGACAGTGGCCCTGAGCAAAGAGAGTTCGTCGGTGTTATACTTTGTTTTACAACATCCCATCCAAAAGCTCTCCAGACCGCTTAGGGTTTTGAATCAACATTTATCATTTCGTTGCACGCTCCTTCAGTCAAAAACTCAAAACCCTAAAGTGGATGGCCTCAGAGGTGACACTGTCTTCAAGTGTGATTCCCTACTTGTTTCCTTCTAAGCTGAAAGGGACAAGCCACCATGTTTTCTCTTCCCTACCAGGCCACCTAAAATTTAAACAACCCAGACAGACACGTCAGCTACGGAAGGAAACCACAAACATTCCCATGAGGTCGCATTCATTGTGGTGAAATGACAGAGAGAAACACGGGACACAGAAATGCTGGGTGCGTCCGACTTGGCAGCTGCCCTTGTCGTTCTCCACCGGGTGCCTGCCAGCAACAAGAATGGACTTGGGTAAACATGCTCCTTCCCGCCTGTCACTCTGCACTGTGGAACAGCACCCCTTCCCACCCAGTCCACAGGACACAGGCTCCGTGAGGGATGCAGACAGTGGTCCAGGTGAGACCTCGTCACCTGCTCGGGAAGAAATCTTTATAAGGCACAATGACAAAGGACAGACTCTGGACTGGGCAGCCTGAAGAAGAGGCAACCACGTCCTTCTTGGTCACAGCCAGGAACCCAGCGCCTGGAACGGCACCAGGCCCATCACAGGTGCTTGAGGAAAAGCTGTTGAATGAACAAGTGAAAGCTGAATTCAACAGGTCCACATTGATCACTGATCAAATTATTTAATCTCTGAGCTTCAGGTTTCTTCTCTCTCAAACAGGGAAAATCCCACCTCCATCCTCAGAGCCGTTGTAAAAACTGATGGTAAAACATGGCGTCCAGCATACCACGGGGGCTGAACGTTCACTTCCCATTTCCCTCTTCCCTTCCTCCTTTCTTCCATTCCCTCCCACCTGCAAACACACTCACCACAGGAGCAGGCTTGGCCACAGGGTCTCAGAGTTGGCCCAGGGGAGACATGCGGTTCGAGCTGAGGCTTGAAGAATTGGGGCAGATGGAGGGGGAAGGAAGGAAGGACGGCAACTGCGGCCAAGAGGAAATGACAGAAGAACAGACAGGATCGTGAGGACTGACCATGAGACCAGAGACCAGAAGAACAAAGGGTGGGGACAGGAAGCAACAGAGATCAGGCTGGGAGGAAAACAGAGAGGGGTGCCCAGCCCTGAGGGCAGCCAGAGCTGGGGAGCAGGCAAACCTGGGGCTAGGGGGCTAAAGATGGGATCTCAAGAGTCAGAAGCACTGGCCCATGGACCTCGGGGGAGCCCCTGACCATCCCACCAAGCACTGGGTCTTTCTCAAGCTTTGTGACCATGGCCTTAAATATGATGAGGATGGGGAAGGTAAATGCATCACTTTATCAGGCTAAAGGATACACAGAGAGTACCATATTTTTTAAATGCTACCAATAAGACAGCTTTAACAAGACTTTCCTAACAGGCACCGTGACCAAATGAGCAATCCAGCTGGATGCAAATGTTAATTTGCTCAGAATCCACAGAAAGTGATGGAACACCACGCACGGGAAAGCCAGGTGCAACCATCTGGCAGTGAGCTGAGGACATGCACACACGCATGCATGTGCATACACAAATGCTTACAAGAAGGCATGTGCACACACGCACGGCTCTGAATCAGACCCAAAGTTCAGCTTCCATGACCAACAATTTTATTCTAAGATGAGCATAACAATGATAATAACAGCATCAACAACAGCAACAAAAGTAAGTAACACTTATGCTATAAATGATTCATTTCTTAAAACAACATTCTGCAATGGTCTTCTGTCACACCCAATTTCACATATGGGGAAACTGAGGCCCAGAGATGACAGGGGAGCACGCCCATGATGACACAGTGTATCCGATACAACAGCCCGTGCTCGGACCACCTATACGTAAGATGTGCTGCTTCATATACTTTTCAGGACAAGGCAGAGTATAAGTAAATAAAAATTAAATCAAGTGCTGGGCAGCCGCCGTATCCTTTTGTGGCACAGAGCTAGGCCCGAGGAACTCACGACCGAGGGACTCATATGGAGCACTGAGAGAAAGGCTGGTCTTTCCTACATCCTGTAATCTCATGATCTCAGTGCAGGAGGTTCTAAGAATGAAATTGAGCCGCCAAGTCCAGCAGCCTGGGAAGTTGGGCTCAAGCAGCTAAGGCCAAGTGCTCTCTCTGGAGAACGGCCGGGCAGGCCTGGGCATCTGGGCCCCATCCCTGCCAAGCTCACACCAGCCCAGGACTCATGGTGGGAGCATGTGGCATGAAGCCACAGACCCCTGCCAAACAGGGATGCAGGCTCCGAAGTACAGAGGACCAGGAGTTGGCTTCACAGGCCCTAAGAAGATTAGACACTGAATTGTTCCCAGCACGTGGGTGGCAGCTAAGGAAGCCTCCAGTAGTATATAAGCAAGAGGGCTGGCATGAATGGAGTGGACAACCACGTTCTGTATCTGGGGCCCTGCCCCAAAAATCTTAGAAAACAAATGCAAGAAAGACAAGCTTTCCCATTCAAACACGAAGCTGCGCCAAAACTCATCCACCAGCCAGACCACATGGGGCTGCTGAGTGAGCGAATGGAAGCCATGGCTAAAAAGATCTGATGCGACTTACTGGGAACCTGCCACGAGTGCAGGCATGAAGACACCAGGACTCGTGTGCTGGCTAAGAACCAGGGCTCTGGATTCTGGCTGCCTGGCTCCTTTACCTGCCATGATGTCACTTTAGGCTGCTACTTAAACTCCCCTGGACCCAGTTTCTACGTTGTGTAAAATGGTAACAACAGCGCCCAGCTGTTGTCCAGAGGTTTCAGGAACATTAAGTGGCTCAGGTCGGTAAATCCTGGCTCACAGATGCACTGTGTGTTAGCTATTAGCACCTATAATCATCAAGCTCATTTCCGAGGTGAGGCAGCTGAGGCTCAGAGAGGTTAAGTCACTTCCTCAAGGCCACAGAGGAGCCACCATTTCCTGAGTACATCTCTGTGTCAAGTACCAGGCCAGGCAAACTGGTTTCATGTCACTGTCCCTAAATCTCCCATAACAACAACAAAAGCAACCAATGCTTACACTACAAATTATTTAATTTTCAAAACAACACTCTGCAATGAATCTTCTGCTGCCCCCATTTCAGGGATGAAGAATCTGAGGCTCAGAGATGCATGAGACAGCCAGGAGCTTTCTGCTGGGCTTGTACAAGAATTTATCTTCAGCTAAGATACTTAAAACTGTTGCTGAATCACTTTTAGAGTTAGGTGCTTTAATAAACAATCTATACCTCAAAGACCAAGGGACACTAAGAGCTGGAAACATCTCTGGCTGAAGGTAATAAGAGTAGCGGTGAAATAGTAAAAGCCACAGTTATGCTAACAGAATAGCCAGCCGGTGTTTATCCAGGTGCACTTTGCGAGAGGCACCGTGCTAAACACTTAATACGCAAATTATCAATAAATCTTCCCAATACTATAAAGGTAGAGGTATGTGTACTTCCATTTTACAGATGAGCAACTAAGGCTCAGAAAAGTGATGTGCCCTCAGCTAGAAGCAGCTGAGTTGGCTGTGGAAACCCACAGCAGTGTAACTCGGCTACCAGATGACACTGAACACGGTCCCGGCAGGGTGGAGCTCCATGGGGAGTCTACAGAAATCAACAGCATGGAGCATGACCAGCTGGCAGCACGTGGGGCCCTGTCCCCCTGGCACTCCGTGGAAAGCTGCTTGGACCTAATCCCAAACGGTCACCTTATGGGAGTGGCTCAACAGGTGGCTCAATTTAGGACCCTTCCTGCATGCATCGATGGCCCCACATCTGGTTTCCACACCGTCTCACCCAGTCTCTGTTTCTATGTGCCAAAAAATTCCACCTGCTATAAGCGGAATTGTGTGTCCCCACAATTCATAGGTTAAAGTCCAAATCTGGGACCTCCACATGTGACTATACTCGAAGACAGAGTCTTTCAGGATGTAATTAAGGTTACATAGGGCTGTTGGGCTGGGCCCTGATCCGACATGACCCATGTCCTTGTAAGAAGGGGTGATTAGGACACAGACACACAGAGGAAAGACCCCGTGAGGATGTTGGCCACCTGCAAACCAAGGAGAGAAGCCTCGGAAGAAACTAACCCTGCCGACACCTTGATCCCAACCTTCAGCCTCCAGACTGTGAATGAGTACATTTCTGTTGCTTAAGCCGCCCAGTCTGCGGTAGTTTGCTATGGCAGCCTGAGCAACTAATATGCCAGCCAACCTCCTCAAATTAGAGCAGCTCCCGCTGGCTGCCAAGGCTGCCCACCACTCAGAAGCTTAAAAAGACCCCAGTCGTCTACAAAGGAAGCTTTAAGGGGGGTTGTTCTTTCATCGATGCTGACCAAGAGATCACTAAAGACCTGAAATCCTGAGCCAAGGGACTGTGGTGCTGACCCACTGTGGTGTCAGGGGCAGGGGTTGGATGGCTACAAAGGGACCCAAGGAGCTGGTCCTTGTGGTTCCTGTGGGACCACCACTCTGCTTCTCTCACAGAGCAACCCAGGGTCCCAGCAGCCCAACCCAAAGGCTTGGGTGTTTCCGTCTGCCTTTAGCTGCCCCCACCCCTAAACCCACGTTTCCTAAATGCCCTGGACCTGGGAGCACAGTAATAAACACGCTGTGCTCCAACCAGGGGGGGCTGCCTCCCTTACCCCCCCACGAGGCCCCATCGCCAGCACACAGCCTCAGTCTCTGTGCCACCTGCGTCACACCACCGTGAGACCAGGTGCTAGTACTGTGCCCACTTGACCCAAGAACAGCAGCACAGGGAAACCTATCCAGGGCTGCAGGCTCGGGAGCGACTCCGGTTCAAACCCCAGCCACCTGACTCCAGATCGGATACAGGAGTCGGCAGACTGCAGTCCTCGGGCCCCGTCCACCCTGCTGCCTGGTTTTATACGTAAAGTTGTCATAGAACGCACCCCACCCACTCGTTTATGTATCATGCGTGACCGTGCGTGACGATACCAGCAGAGTTGAGTAGATGCGACAGAGACCACGCACCCCGCAGCCGGACGTGTGAAAGTCTGCCGACTGCTCGACACCCTCGCGCCACACCCCGCCCACCCAGCTCAGCCCTCCCAGGGCTCCTCCGCAACACCTAGGGCAGAAATTATATTTAAATGTAATCCCACTGATAAAATAAAGAGCAAATCTAATTCTCTGCATATTCTTTTGTTCTCAGAAATTGCCAGGATGTCAACCTCAGAAAAGATAATAAATAAGAAGAACCAGCAAAGTGCTTCCAAATATTTAATTAATGCATTTTATCTGCTTCACCACCTGGGAACAATGGGCCACAGGCTGGAAGATCAAGTCTAAACCTCAATGTCGAGTTCTGGTTTTTTTGTAAAGTGCTTGTCACAACCTTAATATTACTTAACTGTAGTTTTTTTTCTGTTATTATTAATTAGGTTTTCCCTAACAGTCAGTATCACAATTAACCTTCAAAGAAGAGCTGCCAGAATGCATTTAACTAATTTTAACAAAGCAAATCTTTTCCAAATCACCTTGCATTGGCTTTCCGATCCTTTCTCTCAGGCAAAGTTTTCTTGTGAAATTAAAATCTGTTATGATACCATGCAAACAAATGACTTTGACATTCTACAGTGCAGCTTGTTCTTAAAAATGTCTTTCAGAGGGGGCAAACGGGAACGTCTGTAGTCAAATTAAGGCATTTTAGATTTTTATTCTCTCTCCCCATTAGGGAGGGGCCTGCAGAACTACAGAAGCATAAATTGCTAGCGAAGGGCAAAATTTGGGGCTGGGCGCGGTGGCTCACGCCTGTGATCCTAGCACTCTGGGAGGCCGAGGAGGGAGGATTGCTTGAGCTCAGACCAGCCTGAGCAAGAGCGAGATCCCTCTCTACTAAAAATAGAAAAAATCAGCCAGGTGTAGTGGCACATGCCTATAGTTCCAGCTACTCAGGAGGCTGAGGCAGGAGGATCACTTGAGCCCAGGAGTTTGAGGCTGTAGTGAGCTATGATGACGCCACTGCACTCTAGCCTGGGAGACAGAGCAAGACTGTCTCAAAAAAAAAAAAATTGGGGGATGGTTACATGTTTTCTGTGTATTTCACAAGGCAGCTGTTTTTGCAACATTGCTGTAACACACACAGCACTATGGAGGATTATATAAGGGGTCAGAGGAAGGGAAAAAATCCTTCTGAGTAAGTCACCCAGAGCTTGCGTCCTGGTTGAAAGTCTGTTGTCACTGCTATTCTAACTTCCTTGGGTCTCTTTCATTACCTGGTGGAGTTACTGGGGTTTTAGAAGTGGATGTCTAGGTAGCTTGGCCAGTTTCAGTAATTTCCCAGATAGATGGACTGCTAGGTCAGGAGGACCGTTGTCAGCTCCGAGCTGAGCTCACGGCACTGCCTATCATCAAAGGGACTATGAGACGGGCGCAGGGCTGAGACGGGAGCTTCCAGGTCCACAACGTGGAGGGCAGAGGGGGGAGGGATCAATTAACAGATGGGCTTAGGCCAGAGATGACAAGCAGGCTTTGTTCACTCAGTACAACTCACAGAAAGAAAGCAGCAGATGCCAACACTGAAATGCCAAGGGCATCCCCACAGTGCAAGAATCAGGTGTCATGGAGTATGGGCCACTCTCTTTGGACCTCCAAAGTCCTCCTGTGACCACCATCCCTCACTTATGCCACTGGCCTGGACGTCACTGGTATCCACCTTGGTGCCTTTGCAGCAGCCAGGGGCCAGGGTGGTGGGCTACTGTCAGTATGAATGCAGGGGACCCCAAGAGCCCATGAAATGGCCCCTAGGAATGCTGAGAACAGGGGGCAGTCTCATGTGAAAATTTATACTCACGTGGAAAAAAAAAATTAAACACACGGTGATGGCTCAATTTGGGTCTCTGGAGGCTGGCCGGATCCCAGGCCCCATGGATAAACTGAGGAAGTTTGCTAGATTCTTCTCTGGGGTCAGTTTGCTCAAACAACACTTAAAATCAATCTCTATTTTATTATTTTTAAACTAAAAACATCCCTTTAAAAAGTCTGGGATAATTCGAGTAACAATTCAATAATAATAAAAGTTAACGTTTATCAACTGCATATTATTGGTGAAGCTATCTATCTGAAAACACTACTCCACTTAATCCCACCGGCGCCGGGAGGTAGGCCCCCATTTCAGGTGAAGACACTGAGGCACAGTGACGTGACAGATGTCACTCAAACCCTCGTCTGTGACTTCAGGGCCTGTGTGCTTCAGCACCCCACCGGTGTTACTTCAAGCACAGAACTCGGAACCCTGGATCGTTTTCTGTGCACCTGGACACCACAGTGAGCAAAGCTGAATCCCAGAGACAACACTTTTCCCTTTTTAACATGCTCAGTTTTTCCGAAGGTGTGAGAAGACAGCCTCGGTGCGGTGTCCGTCCGCCTTTGCCTCCACCTTTCACTCATCTCTCTTGCCTCCGGGCAGGCGACAGTGGCTGGCTGGAAACTCGCAGCTGTTTTGTATTCATCACCGCACTTCCGGAGCTATTTTCTACTGACGACAAGTGATACTGGTTTTCTTTATAAATAAATTTATTTTAGGTTAAAAAAAAAAAGGAGACAATTTAAAGGCTATTAAATCTGCAAGGGTGGGCAGATACAGCAAAAACCACGACAGTAGAATGGGAAGGACTCAACTTACGGTAACAGAATTAAAGCACCACAGCACGGGAATGACTCGGGCTTCGATGGCAGCATCGTAACAGTGGTCTCCCGAGCGGGCTGCTCGAGATGACCCACTGAGTTACCCAAAAAAACATTCCAACTCCTATTTAGATCAACTTCCATTCGTCATCTTTAAGCGTCTGACTTTTGTATGTTATAAAGAATCTCATGGCGTACACTGCAAACACACACCTGTATGTGGCAGCGTGACTCACAGTTCTTATTGTCAGTTGGGATGTGCAATCAGAGAAGTTTGTCAGCCCCAGGACTAGACTCCCTGCACTTTCCCATGGGACAGAATCCCAGGAGACCTGTGCTGAACACCTACTTGTTGGTGGCCTCCTCAGGGTCCACTCCCTGCCCTCCCCTCGTGACAGCCTCTGGTTTCTGCCGGGGACCCCGTGCAGCTGTGGGCAAGCTGAGTCCTGGCCCGGCTCCAGGGAGGCGCTGCGAGCCCAGAGGTGGATGGTGCCGGGTATGAAGTCTGAAGGGCTGAGCTCGCTCTCTCCAGCCAGGTCAGCCTGGGCTCGGGCAGTCATTCCCCCACCACACAGGGGATAAACCCGACAGCACGTCTCAGGCCTGTCGGGGTGCTAGGGAGATAGGACACTTGTGGTCTCTCCCACACAGGGGACTGTGGGGTTCCAGCAGGGGAGGTGAGCTCAGTGGTGGGCGAGCCTGGGAAGTGGTCAGAACGGGGGAGCGTGGAGCAGCAGGAGGAGCCCTGTGGAAGTCACGCGGAAGCAGATGCCTAAAGGAGGGAGTGGAGGGACCAAGAACTGTGGCGAGATGCCCGGGCCTCCTGAGGGAGGCCAGACAAGGAGGCCAAGGATTCTCTCGAGTACGTTCTGCTCAGGTTTTAACTGCTCAGCCCTGATGTATGTGGTCTATGGATGTAGATGGAAGAACAAAACTGTGTGGCTTTCTCTTGTTCTTGCTTATAAACTTTTAAACGCTGCCATTGTCCTTTGTGACGCATCTATTGTAGCTAAGATGACCACAGTTCCCGAATTTGCCAAAACTGCCAAACTGCCTTTTCACATGAAGAATTGGAACGCAATTCTTGTCAGATCACGACTCCGATACAGAAGTTTGGAAAAACGAGTCAACGTAATTTTGTCCCTAGTGACACTGTTTTCATACCAGTCTACTTATCTACACTGAGCTCCCTGAAGTGGGGTCTATGCTGGAATGACCTTCAGTTTCCACAGCACCTGACACAGTGCCTGGCACACAGCAGGTGGTTCAGAACATTCTGGAAGGGATGAGCAAGGGATCACTCATCATTCATGTATATATTTAGCTAATCTTAAGGATCTGCCAATAAGGTTGCCAAAAGGAAAATAAAAATAAAGGCGGTAGCGATGTGTCACCATTCCATGCTCCCGCCCTCCGGCTCCCACGGTTCGAGGCTGATCATTCATTCACAACAAACCTGCACCAGCCTTCGCACTGGGCAAAAAGCACTACAGCAGTCAGACAGACGTGGTTCCTGCCCTCAATGACTCTTCCTGCGGCTCAACCACAGGGCCTTTGCACAGGCTGTCCCCTCGGCCTGGTATGCTCCTGCCCAAGTTTCCATTTGCCCGGCTCCTTCTTATCCTGAAGGTGTGAACTAGCAGCACATCCCCCCGTGTGAAGTCAGGATCAGTCCCTTTCTATACACACACTCTCTCTCTCGGCACAGTTGTATTTCCTTTATTTCTCTCTTTAAGCCCATCTGCGTCTGCCCCGCTAGAAGGTTAACTACTGATGGGCAGCAGCTCCTGCAGGGCAGGTGAGGCCAGTGAAGAAATGAGGCCACTCCTGGCCAGGAGCTGTCAGACAAGGCTTCCGGGAACAGACATCTCAACAATATATTCCGATTTCTTCCCATGTGGGAGTTAAAGGAACCTGCTACCGAGGAACTAATTATGGCTGAGCCCAAGCAGTTCTTGTCTTCCAGGAAATTTCCAAGAGAAAGGGTGTGTGTTCTCCTCCTTCCTGTTTTAATGACTCCAGAGATCACAAGGCCAGCAATGACACTGTTCTCCAGGGCTGGCGTGGGGATCTGAGCTGAAAACATGCAGAGCACAGAGCAGACACCGCAGGTGGCTGCTGCTGAGACTATTCTCTCTCCTCCTGGGGTGTCAGTTTCCTGGTCTATAAAATGGGCCCCCGTAACCACTACCTCACTCTGTTCCTGGGATGATTTCATGTGACATCACAAACAAACAGTCTGGCTCGCACTTTCAGAGCCAACAGGAACTCAACAAACAGCAGCTGGAAACATTCTTATACTTTTATATAAAGCTCCCTCTAATGTGGTGGGATAAGAGCTCTAAATTTTTAAATCACTGCCCTGGGAGAAGCTACAAATCCTCAGAAATTAGGTTCTAACTGTGGGTCCCGCGCTCGTCACCACCAGCAGCTACCGTGAGCGAAGCTGCAGGGTTCTGCCCTCCCAACTCACCCTCCCTCCTTGCAGAGCTTGCCCCTGAGTCCCGTGGCCATCTCCCATTGAGGCAGAGAGCCAGAGCTCTCCCCCTGCTACTTCCCATCCGCCTGGAGCAGGGGCTGCACAGTGAGCGGCACACCACGTGCCCAGAGGAAACCCGGAGCGACGGTGCCACAGGGCCTCGCGGCAGAAACCCAGCCTACCTGAGGCTGCTGCTCACGGTTCAACAAGGGCCCGCTGGCCACAAATGTGGCAAGAACACGCGGGTTCGCAGGTGCGTGCAAGCTCTGAGAAAGATGTGAGTGTCAATCCCGGCTCTGCCACTCTCTCTGGGAAAGAGACTCACCCTCCTAAGATGCACGGGCTCATCTCTAAAACAGGCCAGCGACGCGACGCCTCGGTCACAGAACTGCTGAGCGCTAAGAGCATGAAGAGCCAGCCTGGGGCCTGACACGAGGTGGGTCCTCCAGAGGGGCACCGGGATGTCTACTGCTGTAGCCAGGGCCCCACCTGAACTAAGGGCAGTTCCCCCAGGGCAGCTGGAAATGGCAGGTGCTGATACGTGTTAGCTGTAAGTCCTGAGCTGAGGACTTTATGTGCATGATTTCATTTCAGGTTCCCAGCGCAGGGAAAGACGGATCATTACCATCACTGTTTTGCAGAGCATGAGACTGCAGCTTAGAGAGGTTAAGGGACATATCCAAGGTCACCCAGTTAATAAAGAGGTTAAGGGACATATCCAAGGTCGCCCAGGTAATAACGTTCATTCCACGTTTATTGTCTACTATATACAGGCCGCTAGGCATACAATGATGCATAACACTCAGTGTCTGCCTTCGTAAACGATGTCAGCCGTGAGCATGGTAGGCAGCAGCACATGGAAATTTAAACCATATGACTTGTTTTGTGGCTTTAAAAGCAGCATGCTCCCATCCTTAGGGGCTGGGAGGATGGTCTGTGGGTCTAAAGACAGAACCCAGGAAAGGCATCAGATTCTCACACGGCCCTGGGGTTGGAGGCCCAGCTGCATTTCCAGATGAGCCATTAAGCCTCATGTAAAAGAAAGGGAGAGAAAGGGTGGGTCACCTGTGAAAGTAAGAAAGAGCTGAGACAGAGAGGGATGGAGACAAACAGAAGGGATGAGGGGACAGGCGGGAAGGGAAGCCACCTGCTCAGGGCACGGGGTGGGGCAGGGACTGAATCCCACACACCCGGAACCTGGTAAGGTCCCTGTGGCCAAGTGTGGCCATGAGGGAGCAGCAGAGGCCCCAACTAGAAACAGCCTGCAAATAGGGCCCTGAGCGCAGCTGTCCCCAGGGCTTTGGCCCAGAACTCGGCCCTCCGCTCCCTTCTCTGGAGGAGGTCTGGGTCCCTGCAGAACACGAAGGTGGAAAGAGAAAACTTCTGGGGTCAAATCGACTGTGATTGGATTTCCTCCAACTGGGCAGCTGGGAGGAGAGCTAGGCAAGAGTATAGGCCAAATTCCGTTTGATAGAAGAATCACCAAAACGGGAGGTTTCTAACCCCCAGTGACAGAGGGGGCTTCTGCCCTAACCACTGCTCCATCATGGTCTGTTTTCAACCCAACAGCCAGAACGAGACTTTTATACTGTCCCTGTTCAAAACCCTCCAATGATGTCCTCTTTCTGCACCTTCCGAGCTCACAGCGCACCTACCTTGCCCTTGTCGTTCTGTGTGGACAGGGCTGCGGGACAGAGCCAGGAGGGACAAGGAGAAAAACCAGGGGAAGGAGAGAAGGGGTGGGAGAGAAGGAAATGTGCCTGCACTAACAAAGCCCACAGGGGCCAGGACCCTGAGATTCAGAATGCGGGGGCACAGCAAGGACCTGGGGGCACAGAGAGTAACCCAAGGTGGGAGGGAGACCTCCAAAGTAACAGAATGCAGGTCCCGATTTTTTAATGTAACACTAGTTTCGCTTCAAGTGAGCCCAGTCCCCGGAGCATCCACCCCAAGTTCCCACAGCCCCACCGGCTACTGCCAAACCCTCCCATCGGCCAAGCCTGCTCCTGCCTCTGACTCCGCGATCTCTGCACTCCAAGCATCTCCTCTTCAGAGGAACCCTCTAGCCCCACCAGCAGTGCCCAGATCACATCACACTGGGATTTCTTCTGGGCACTTGGCTCCATCTGCATCAGCCCGACTGTACAGTTGTGTATTTGTTGACTGTCTCCCCCTAGAGTGTAACTTCCATGCGAGCAGAGGCTGGCGCCTTGTTCACCGCCGCCACCCCCAGCACCTGGCCCAGAGAATGCTCCAAAGACTCCCACTGATCTCTTTAATGTGGACGTTCTTCTAGAGCAGGGCTTGGCAAGCAATCCACCATGGGCGATTTCAGCCCCCATCTGTTTTTGTAATGAAGTTTTATTAGGACCGTATTAGTCTGCTCAGGCTGCTGTAACACAATACCATAGCCTGGGTGGCTTAAACAATAGAAACCCATTTCTGACCATTCTGGAGGCTAAAAGTCCAAGATCAAGGTGCCAGCGGGGTTGGTTTCCCAAGGCCTCCCTACATGGCTTGCACACGGCCACCTTTTCTGCTATGTCCTCACATGGCCTTTTTTCTGTGTGCACGCAGGCCCCACCCTGATGACTTTTAACCTTAATTACCTCCTTAAAGGCCTTACGCTGGGGGTTAGGGTCTCAAGACATGAATGAAGGAGGGAGGGGACATGATTCAGTCCATGACAGAACACAGCCACACTCATTGGTTTACATATCTCATTTACATATCGTCCCTGGCTGCTTTTGAGCTATGACATCGGAGTCATACTCTCCGGCCCTTTATAGAAGTCTGCTAACCCCTGGTCTAGAGCAAGCTCCTACTGTGTTTAACAGATCACAGCCACCTTCCTCTTCCCCACGACTCTCGATCGGGAGATCCCACTAACACCCAGTGCAATGCACCCAGACACTGTCATTTTGCTTCACAATCACCAGTTGTTTTGTCACTCCTGAGTCAGCCAGCAAGGCCCCCCCACCAAGATTTCAGGGTGTCAAACCAGAGATTAAAAAGTACAAGCCCGTGAAGTCATAATTAAGATATACCCAGGAAATTAGGGAACAGAACTGCCTATCAAATGCCAGCCCCAGAGCAACTGAGCAGGACACGTGGTTGCTAACACTGTCCATTAATAATTCAGAAACCACCTGAGGATTATTCAGAAGACGGGAATTCGGTGTCACGGCCTCCCGGTAGAGACAGAGTGACGCCATGTGTGTCACAGTTTGTTCACCAGGATATGTCAAGGGCAAAGACATGAACGGCTTTTATTCCTCTTGTTGCTTGTTTCTATCTGCTCAACCACATTTCAATTAGAATCAAAGCAGCTTAGTTTCAAAAGCTCACAGAGAAGATGCTGAAGAATCCATTTTAATTTTTTTAAACAAAGACTTAGTGCTTCCGGCATGCCAGACTCCATCCATACCTCTTCATATACATTACACTAATCCTCACAACAAACCGGGAGGGAGGCACCATCATGCCCCTCACTTTACAGACGGGGAAGCTGAGATGCAGAAAGGCTAAGGAACTCAGCAGAGGTCACACGGCCAGTCAGTCACGGAGCTGTGTGGCTCAAGTCTACGCCCCGACCATCACTCTGTATTTCTTCTCCTTCAGACGTAAACTCTGCAAGTATCACATTTGGGTCGATTCATCCGCCAGATAGTTCTAGAATTAATATAGCAGTGAGATTTGAAAGAATGATCAACGTGGAAACCGAAGAGTCCTAACTCCTCCATGTAACAGCCAGACCGTTGCCTTTGAGCCACAGTCTCATCAGCTGTGAAACAAGGACCCTCTGTGTTATAGGAAACCACTGTTGTGGGATTCAACTGAAGTGGCTCTAATTTATTGAGCATCTACTACATAAAGACTGATGGCCTCAACCAATACCAATGGGGCCATCAGTACTCTACACCAGGCACTGGGTAAGGTACAGAGAATACAACAGTGAGCCAAACTGAGACCATCTCTGCCCTTAGGGGCTTTGAGTCAAGTGGTAAAATGCACATGAAATAAATGCTCACACTAATAACCACAAAAATTAAGACCTGGGATAACGCTGCAAGAAATTCAACAGAATGCCACAAGAAGGATGACCGAAACTGCCCTCATTTATACTCGCAGGTCATGGAAGGGCCCTTCTCACCTGGTAGGAATTTACCAGGTCATGGTGGCAGGGGCCTTCCCAGAAGAAAGAAGGGCATGTACAAAGGCCCTGGGGTCACCACCCTTACAGCAACTTAGGAGACAGGTAAAATTATGTTTTCTTCATAGAGGCCTCAACCAAGCTTCTGAGAGGTTAAGAAACCTTCCCAAGGTCCCAAAGCTCCTATGTGAAAACACCAGGATCTGAAAAGCCAGATCATCCTGACCAAGGCCAATCCATCTTCAGTAAGCCATACATCCCTTCTGTAAAAGGGCTTTTAATTAAAAAGAAAAAGGAAAAGGAAAATTAGACAGGCATGGTGGCACATGCCTATTACTCTCAGCTACTCAGGAGGCTGAGGTGGGAGGATCACTTGAGCCCAGGAGTTTGAGGCTGCAGTGAGCT